>CAUYQV010150709.1:0-70852 GCA_963574575.1 Galagoides demidoff | reverse complement strand
TAGTGAATCTTTTCCCCACTCAATGTTTTTAACTGGCTTGTCAAAGATCAGGTAACAGTAAGTAGCTGGGTTCATCTCTTGGTTCTCTATTCTGTTCCATACATCTACCTCTCTGTTTTTGTGCCAGTACCATGCTGTTTTGATCACAGTACTATGCTATTATGATTGATTTATAGTATAGTCTGAGGTCTGGTATCATGATTCCTCCAGCTTTGTTTTTATTTCTGAGTAATGTCTTGGCTATTTGAGGTTTTTTTCTGATTCCATATAAAATGAAGTATTGTTTTTTTGAGATCTTTAAAGTATGATACTGGAGCTTTAATAGGGATTGCATTAAAATTATATATCGCTTTGGGTAGTATGGACATTTTAACAATGTTGATTCTTCCCAGCTATGAGCGTGGTATGTTTTTCCATTTGTTAACATTTTTCAGCTATTTCTTCTTAGAGTTTCATAGTTCTATTAATAGAGATCTCTCATAACCTTTGTTAGGTAAACTCACAAATATTTCATCTTCTTTGGCACTACTGTGAATGGAATAGAGTCCTTGACTTTTTTTTCAGCTTTACTGTTGTTGATATATATAAAGGTTACCATTTTATGAGTGTTGAGTTTGTAACCTGAGACACTGGTTTATTCCTTGATCACTTAAAGAGTTTTGTAGTAGAATCCCTGGTGTTTTCCAGATATACAATCATATCATCTGTGAAAAGTTAAAGTTTAATTTCTTCTGACCCTATATGGATACCCTTGATTGCCTTTTCTTCCCTAATTGCAATGGCTAAAACTTCCATTACAATGTTAAAAAGCAATGGAGATAATAGGCAACCTTACCTGGTTCCTGATCTGAGTGGAAATGATTTCAATTTAACTCCATTCAATATGATATTGGTTAAGTGTTTGCTGTAGATGACCTCTATCAGTTTAAGAAATGTCCTTTATATACCAATTTTCTTAAGTTCTGATCATGAAGGGATGCTGGATATTATCAAAAGCTTTTTCTGCATCAACTGAGGGAATCATATGGTCTTTGTTTTTCAATTTGTTTATGTGATGAATTTTATTTATAGATTTGCATATGTTGAACCATCCTTGAGACCCTGGGATAAAACCCACTTGGTAGTGGTGTATAATTTGTTTGATTTGTTGCCAGATTATGTTTGTTAGGATCTTGTTAATATTTTCACATCAGTATTCATTAGTGATATTCGTCTATAATTTTCTTTTCTTGTTGGGTCTCTTCCTGGTTTGGAAATCAAGGTGATGTTTGTTCATAGAATGTGTTGGGTAGTACTCCGTTTTTCTCTATATTTTGAGAAAGGTTAAATAGTATAGGTACTAATTCCTCTTTAAAGATTTGGTAGAATTCTGACGTGAAGCCATCTGGTCCCAGGCTTTTCTTTTGAGGGAGATTTTGTATGGTTGGTGCTGTTTCAGAACTTGATACAGGCCTATTCAACATTTACACTTCGTTCTGGCTAAGTCTTGGATGGTGGTGTGCTTCCAAGTATTTTCCTTCAGATTTCCGTATTTCTGAGAATAAAATTTCTTGTAGTATTCATTAAGGATTTTTTGAATTTCTGAGGGGTCTGTTGTTATTTCATCTTTACCATTTCTGATTGATGAAATTAGAGATTTTACTCTTTTTTTCATGGTTAGGTTGGCTAAACATTTATCTATTTTATTGACCTTTTCAAAAAACCAACTTTTAGATTTATTGATCTGTTGTGTAATCCTTTTGTTTTCAATTTCATTTAATTCTGCTCTAATTTTGGTTGTTTCTTTTCTTCTGCTGGGTTTGGGATTGAAATTTTCTTCCTTTTCCAGTTGCTTAAGATGTCCCATTAAGTTGTTAACTTCCTCTCTTTCTATTCTCTTGAGGAAGGCTTACAGTACTATAAATTTCCCTCTTAGGACTGCCTTGGCGGTATTCAAGAGGTTCTGATAATTTGTGTCTTCATTATTGTTTTGTTCCAAAAATTTGGTAATTTTCTTCTTGATCTCATCTCTGACCCAGTTATCATTCAGCATAAGATTATTTAGCTTCCATATTTTTGTATGAGTCTGCAGATTCCTGTTGTTACTGAGTTTGACCCTTATTCCATGATGGTCCAAAAAGATGCAAGAAATAATTTCTATTTTTTAAAATTTGCTGAGATTAGACTTGTGACCTAAAATGTTATTGATTTTGGAGTATGTTCTGTGGGCTGATGAGAAAAATGTTTATTTGGTTTTGTTAGGATGAAATGTTCTGTAGATGTCTCCTAAATCCAAATGTTGAATGGTTAAGTTTAAATCTAAAATTTCTTGGCTAAGCTTCTTATTAGAGGATCTATCCAACATTGCCAAAGGAGTGTTAAAATCTCCAACTATGATGGAGTGGGAAGAAATCAAGTTGCTCATGCCTGTTAGAATATCGCTTATAAAGTGAGGTGCATTGTGGTTGGATGCACAAATATTAATAATTGAAATCTCATCATATTGAGTATTACCCTTAACAAATATGAAGTGACCACCCTAATCCTTGCTTACTTTTGTTGGTTTAAAGCCTATTGTATCTGGGAATAAAATAGCAACACCTGCTTTTTTCTGCTTTCCATTCGCCTGGAATAAAAATGAACATCCCTTCATCCTAAGGCTATATTTATCTTTTAAGGTAAGATGAGTATGCAGCAGATATCTGGCCTGAGTTTTTGTATACAATCAGCCAACCTGTGCCTCTTTAGAGGACAATTTAAGACATTCACATTAATTGAGAATATTGATAAGCATGGTAGTATTTTGGGTATCAAGCTTTTCAAATGTCCAGTGGACATTTTTAAAACTTTCACCACTGTGGAAGTTGGAATTTGATCAAAAGTTTCTCAGTGAGTTTACTTTTGTGGTGGAGGATTGTGCTGGTCATTATGGAAGATGTGTCTGAGAATATCCAGGACAGCTGGTTTAATGATGGCAAATTTCTTCAACACGTGAATGTCATTAAAGTATTTAATTTCTCCATCATAAATGAAATTCAGTTTAGCTGGATACAGGATCCTGGGTTGAAAGTTATTTTGTTTTAGGAGATTAAGAGTCAATGACCACCCCCTTTTAGCTTGAATGTTTTCAGCAGAGAGATCTGCAGTCATCCTAATATTCTTCCCCTTATAGGTTATGGTTTTTTATGTCTGGCTGTTTTCAGTATTTTCTCTTTCATATTAACTTTAGTGAAGTTAATCATGATGTGCCTGGGGGATGTGTTATTTGGGTTGAGTCATTCTGTGGTTCTGAAACTGTCTGCTATCTGAATTTCAGAATCTCTTGGCATATCTGTAAAAGTTCTCTTTCATAATTTCATGAAGAGTCTCTGTGTTTTGTAAAGCAACTTCGTCACCTTCAGGGATTCCTATAAGGTGAATATTAGTTTGTTCGAATAATCCCAGAGCTCTCTGAGAGAATGATCCATTTTTGCTCTCCATTTCACTTCTTCTTTGAGTGTGTGGGCAAGTACAAAAGCTTTGTCTTCAATGTCAGAGATCCTTTCTTCTGCTTGCTCCATTCTGTTAACAAGGGATTCTACTATATTTTTCAGATCTTTGAGAGATGCAAGCTCTTGCTTCAATGTGCCAAAATCTTTGGTGATTTTGTCTTTGAATTCATTGACTTCTTGAGAGAACTTTTAAAATGCTCCTTGAACTTCTAATTCCAGCTTTACCTCTATCCTATTAATCTTATTTGCAATCCAAATTCTGAATTCCATTTCTGACATCTCAGTCATCTCTTTATAAAGGGGCTCTTCATTTGCCTCTGCCATATCTTCGTTGGGGGGGGGGGTGCTCTTCCCGGGGTTATTCATGTTCCCAGAGTTTTTCCACTGATACTGCTGCATGCTTATTTTACACCATTTGGCTAGATGAGCAGATAAGGAAAAGTTGGGTTGGGGGTTCCAGGGGTAGTGATTAACTAGCCCTTTGCTCAGAAGCTGGGACTGGTGTCTGTACCTTTTCCCCTAGAGCTTTGCCAAGGACTTATATAGTGCTACGGTCTGAGAAACTGGGGGCCTGCTTGGCGTGGTGGGGCTAAGTGGCTCTGTCTTGTTTTCAGCTGGTCTCTGTCCTACCCTAGTGAATTAGTTACTCTGGGTTCAAGTTTCAGCTGTGTAGAAATACCAGCCATTAAGTCACCCTTATCCCCACAGGCAACAGTTGGAAAAGGAAAAATCAAACTTTCCCACAACCACACACCCAGGGTACCACTTTGGATAGTCCTCAGGAGATTGGCCCAGTTCAAGCAGTCCAAATCAATTGTCTCAGTCAGCACCAGTCTCAGGTGGAAGAGTTCAAGAGATCTCTGGCAACTAGATAGCAGGGGTCTGCTGGCAGCACAAGTATGGCTTGCTCTGGTGCTCTGTGAGGTCAGAAGGACCCACCAAGCAAATAAATTCATCTCAGAATGTTGATGCCTCCTTTCCCACCTTGCACCTCTGTCACATCCAGTCCCTGGTAACGCCACAGGGCTGTGACCCACTTTCCTCCAATGAGCAGATGCTCCAGGAATTTACGACTGCCTGACTCACAGGGAGATCTATGTGTCCTGAGCCAGGTTGCTGCTCTCTGCCATTATCCTGCAGGGGGAGGTGAGGCCTGACAACCTCGGGTGTTTAATAGGGGCTAGGGCAGCTTACTCAGTTTTAGCCCCACCCCGATTGATGTTGCTGACAGAACAGGACAGAACACCTTCACAGATTTTGTTTCTGTCCCAGCTATATTCCCCTCTGGATCAGATGCTGTTTGAGTTGATGGAAACCGCAACTGAGCCCCGGGCAGCGGCAAGCAGTTAGAGCTCACACTTACCTGTCACTTCCAGCCTCTGCCTGCCCACCTTTGTCTCAGCTATAATCCCCTGAGGGCCAGGTGCATTTTAGGCTCAGTAAAGCAGTCTTCTGGCTCAGTTCCACACTGGGAATCTGCAGGCTCTGCGGGTGCATGTTCTAATCCCCAGGCTCCACCCATGCAGCTACTGCCTCAGGCCTTCTCTTTAATCACGGGGCCAGCACTTCTGTCTTAGATCGAGTCTGCCAGTGGTTGCCACCAGAGTAGATGCCCAGCTTCCTCTGGTTGCCCAGAAAGACAGGGTGTGTCTATCCAGAATATCTCCAAGGGTGTGAGCTTTATTGTTCCTGATGCAGCTGCTGCTCTGTGCCTCGGGCACAGCCAGGCCTGTATGGTTTCCTCTCTGCTGACAATCCTCTCCTTACTCCCATGCCACAGAATCAGCACAGACCAGCAATAGCCCCTGCCCCATCCACACCTCTCGAGAAAATACCCAAGAATCTGGAGTCCGTGGGGAGCAGAATTCCAGACCTTGGGGTGAGAGAGGAGTGCTGGGAGTTCAGAATTGCAGGTAGAGACTATATATGGTTTTATACTGTTTTAAGCCTGGCAGGAGAGTGCCATGGCACCCTAGTAGGGATAGGAGGTCCAGTTTTTAGAAGGTCTCTCCCATGGAATAGAATGGGAGACGTTTGAACTCTGCTCGCTTGTTTGTGTGGCATATTCTGTGTGCCCTTCTCTTGGGGGAGGGGACTCCTATCTCCTTGGCAATGAATTTTGTACTTTTTGTTTGTATCCTTGGGGTCACAGCTCCCCTCAGCAGAGTTGATGTGCATTCTTCAACCTTCCCTCTTGGTTTAGCTCCAAACCATTGGCTTACTAGCTCAACTTCTGTCTTTTAACTCTCCTTCTGGATGGGAGCCTCTGTGGAAAGCTGGCTGCAGTCCGCCATCTTGCCTCCACCCCCCTGGAAGGGTACATCTTGATAGGAGAAATAAAGAAATTAGCTATTACTATAAAACACATAACAAATGTTAAAGCAGCTTTTAAATGAGATATTATATAGCATCACTCATCAAGTCAATATATGAGATAGCGATAACATCAAAAAAAATTTAGTTTATAGCATAGGGATCACAGTGAATCTCACCCTTTTTCCCTTGGTTGCTTTGTTAAAAGATCAACTCACAATTATGGCAGATTAGTAAGAGTGTAGGGATCACCAGGAAACCTTCCCTTACTCTTGCTCTGGTTCACTGAAAGATCAACTCACAATTGTGGTACATTAAAACAAGAAAGGTTTATTTCCAAGTACCATGTGCATGGAGGGTAACCATAAGAATGATTTCCCAAAGTTTCAGTGATGGTCAGTGGCTTTTCAAGATGTCTTTTATAAGGGAGAGGGGAGAGAGCCTGGAAAGTATACATGTTGCAAGTGGTTGATGGAGTGTGAGAGTGTAGATCGATTTGTAAATTAAGCTGAAAGACAGGTACTGTGTTTCAAACAGCACATATAGTATATATTACAAGGAGGGAAGCAGCCTTTTCTGACTCTAAATCAGGTTACTCAGCCTTTATAGAGGAAAGGCCAGTGCTTTCTGATCATGAATGATCTTTTAATTCAAAATTATTTTATGCCAAGGGATCATATTAGGGGGTAAAACTTAGCTCCTTCAAGAGAAAGGTTTATTTCCAAACACCATGTACATGGGAGAACCACAAGAATGATTCTCCAATGACTCAATGATGTCAGGCATCTTAATAGATGACTTTTTGAAAGGAGGGAGAAAATGTGGTGTATGGGTGCAACAAATGTTTGCAAGGGAGGATGAGTATGTGGGGGAAAACAAATGACTTGTAAATTAACCTGAGGGATAGCTACTGTGTTTTAAATGATTTGGGCTAGGTCTGTTAGCATTCAAGGGGAGGAAAGGAAGTCAATTACCCCCTTTCATTTCCTGTTCAAATCAATCCTGACTTTGTGCAGATAAGGAAAAGCCCTTTCCAATGCTTTCTGATTGTTAATGACCTTTAATTCAAAATAGTCATATTTGGGGGTAAAATTTCCTCAGCTTCTTCAATACTACTCTGAAAACAGAACTCAAAGTTATTCTATTTTGTGTTCTCATAAAATAGTTATAAAATAGATGCTAGAATATCCCTTCTTAAACAGAGTAAAGCATAATGTTACTCTTTACTCAGCATTGATTTCGTGCCAGAAATGTAATGTATACATTATTATTAAATGTCTGGAAAGTACAAAAATGTAAACCTACTGATACAGGGTTTCCCCATTCAGGGCTGGACAAAGAGCCTAAGAAAACAGACTTTTCCTCTCTGACCTGCACTCTCTGAACACAAACAAGATAGGATTTTTTCCAGCTGGGCCTCTTCTGGAGTGGACTCTTGCTGCTTCTGTTCAGAGCTAAAGGGACTACGTTCATTTGTTAATACACTCATTCATTCACTAAGCAACATTGAAGTCTGCCAAGCATTGACTAAATGTAATTCTCAAGATCTTCCTATATTTGCAAAACAGTACAAAACTCCTAGACAAAAAACCCATGTGGTGACTTCCCACTTGGGTTTCCTTCCTCTGCCAGAGGCTCTGGTGCCTTTTATTTTCTTCTATTCTTTTTGACCTAATAAAGTTTATTTTATCACTGATCTTTGTGGTGCGTAGGTTCATTCTTTGAATCTCTGAGACCAAAGACCTATCGCAAAAAGAAATTTCATCAACACTATTACTATGTACCAGCTTATGAGTGTTAAATAGTAGTGAAATAGTATTATTATTTCCAATTTATAGATGAGTAAACTGAAGTAGAAATAGGTAAAGTAATTAATTCATGAGTATTCTGGATAGTACAAAAGCTAAGATTAAAATAGAACTTTTGGGAGCTATGTTTTGTAAGATATGTTAAAACAAATGCATCAAGTGCTCAATAAATATACAAAATCAAGTTTAATTTCACCATGTTTACAGTTTAAAAATGTGTTTTTGATGCAGTTTCATATTTTAGTTAGAAACAAAGAGACAAATAAAATAGTAAAGTAAAATTCATTAACTAGTAAAAACGTTAAATCCAAAATTTTGAGTATCATAATTAAAAACCTTTATGAGAATTCAGTAGGCAAAAAAGCAAAACAACAACCAAAATAAAAAATAAAATAAGAAGCAACAAAACTCAACTAAGTAACTGATATATTTGTACTACAGAAAGAGTTATGAAGTTTTTTAAATCTAATATCATTGTAGAAAATAATTTACATTTACTTACAATTAATAATCAATCATAATGATACCAGAATTTCTTCCTCAGTAGGTCCTTATGATACAGGATTCTACCACTTAGGGCTAGACAGGGAGTCCCCCATTCTCTAGGCCCAGACCTTAGAGGTCAGCCCCCATTTCCAGGCACAAGCAAACTGCTTTCCTGTGATGGTTTTTTGGAGTGGCTCCACCTTAGGTAAGACCATATACCCTAATCCCTTCTCAGGGACAAAAATTGTAAAGGACATAATAACTACATTCATTCATTTGTTAATGCACCCATTTCCACCTACCAACTACCAGCCAGATGTAATTCTCTAGACCTAATTCCCCTTAGACAAAGAGTCCACATGGAGACTCCCAGGAGAGTTTTTTCGTTCTTTTCCCTTTCCAGAAGCTCTGGTGCTTTTTACTTTTTCTGTATTCCTTTCTAACTTCTAATAAAAGTCCTATCTTACCACTGATCTGTGGTCTGTGGATTCATTCTTCAAATTCCCGAGACCAAGGACCTACTGAAGAGCAAAATTCTGGTATCATTTAGTCTGAGGGATTCAAAGTATGAACCCATGGACCACAGATCAGTGCTAAGACAGGATTTTTATTAGACAAAAAGAAAAACAGAAGGAACAAAAGCACCAGAGCTTTTGGCAAAGGGGAAGACATAAGTTGGAAGTTTCTCTCTTGGGCTCTTGGTCTAGGGGTCTATATTACATTCTGGCCAGGACTCAGTAGGTTGAAAAACATCTTTTCAAATTTGATGAGTACATTAACAAATGAATGAATGTAGTTCCTCCTCCCCTAGAGTAAAATTATCAGGTCCTTACATTTTTTTTGTCTCCCAGAAGGGATTAGGGTATGTGCTCTCTATTCAAGGTGGAACTACCCAAAAATGACTCAGGCTGCTTGTTTATGATCTTGCAAAAGCCCCGAAAGAATGGCCTGGAAAAGGCAGTACCTGTTTGTGCCTGGAAATGAGGGTCTGATTTCTGAACTCAGCGGGGCGTAAAGAATGGAGGGGGGATCCCTGTCTATCCCAGAGTCGAGGAATCCTGTAACACTATTACATAATTTTATGTAATTTATAGAGGTCATAGAAAATATGACAGCATATAGGTTTCCCAAAATTTAATATTTAAATTATCCATGATGCTTCCTAAATAAATATTATTGTTCTTTAATTATGGAAGCCAAAAAATGATTAAATTCCTTTAAAATTATAATTTAATTTTCTATTTTCAACTTCTTAAACTTAAGCTTTAAAATTTGATTTACTTTTCTATTTTATAAAATGGTGCTAATTTTAGAACAAGGAAAAAGCCATATCTATAGCAATAAACTATTCTTATTAATTTCAATTTATTTACAAATCGACTTAATCTTTATCAAAGGGAAATATAATACCAAATTTAAAGTGAATTCTCTTGATAAACCAATATTATTTTTGAATTGGTAGATTCAGAACTAAACTCACTCTCCCATAATTTCATAACAAAATTATGAACAAAATCACTAAAATCCAACATTTCAGAACTCTATAAACTAACCAAAGTCACAAAATATACCAAAAATTACCTATCCAAAAGAAATTAAGGAGACTCAAGACAATAGGGTGATCTGCTCTAAGGATCTCAGTCTGTCAACTGAAGATTCTATATCCAGCCAAACTCTTTCTCAAAACTGAAGAACTTAAGACATTACCAAGTAAACAAAAACTGAGAGAATATCTTTCTTGCAGACTTTCCCTACATAAATGCTAAAGGGAGTTATTTAGACTGAAAGTAAAACAAATAATCAACAAAAGAAAAACTACATGATAACTCAAAACTCATAACAGGAAATAAAGTGCACCATTAAAGTAACTACATGCATGGATAAATAGAAAAGCCTTTCCTTATCTTGCTTTAAAAAATAGCTACTAAAAACCAATAATTATAAAACAGTGTTGAGAAGATTGCAGTGTATAAACAGGTTATTTGTACAGCATTAGTAAAACAAATAGAGGAGAGGAAATAGAGTCATTGGAGCATATTTTGTTTACTATCAAAATTTTGTTCTGGTCTGAACTGGTCTTTTAAACATTAAGATGCCAATTCTAATACCCAGAGAAACCAATAAAAAAAAATACTCAGGGTAATTAGTATGGTATTCTACAAAATATTTATTTAACATGAAAATAAAGTAATAGAGAAGAAGAGATACAAGAAAATGAAAATATACAGCAAAATAAATGTAAATACATCATATCCAATCAAAAGAAGAGATTTGCAGAATAAATTAAGAAAACTTATGATCCAACTATACAATCCCCCCAGGGACATGCATTAAATTCACACAATGAATAAATTGAAAGCAAAGGATGAAAAATATATATCATGCAATCAGTAAACGAAAAAAGAAATGAATGACAGTGGTTATACCAATATTCAACAAAATAGACTTTAAGATGAAGGATGTTACTAGTGACTAAGAACATCATTTTATGATGATAAGAAGGTAAATACTTCAGGAAGACAGAACAATTATAAATGTATTCAACAAAGCCCAAAATTCTGTTAGTAAAACAATATAGAATTTAGAGAGAGAGAGACATTTGAACAAAAATGTTAGGGACTTCAATACTCATTTTCACTATTAGATGGAACAAGTAAACAGAAGATCAACACAAAAGAGAAGCTGTCACACTCCTGCTCAGAAGTAGAATAGACCTCCACATACTCAAATTTAGTTCAGACATTGAGACTGATAACACCGCATAGCACATTTACACAAAAAGAATATGAAAAGGACAGTCTTAAAATATAAATATTTCTTTTGTATTTTTTTCATTTTCTTGATTTTGAAGGTTCTTTGTCATTTTCAGTTAATTCATATGACCTCTTTATTTATGATCAAAAGTAATTAAAACTTTGTATTACTTATTGCAAATCTCTCTCTCTCTTCTGTGTTAACCATAGAGAAATGACTGCATTTATGTAGTCAAATCAACATATTCATGTCTGACCTCTGTCTTAAATTTACCTATGTTGATCTGTTCCCTTGGGTTCATACATTTAACTGCCTATTTGTTATCTACATTGGATATTTCTTTCTTTCTTTCTTTCTTTCTTTTTTTTTTTTTTTTTTGAGACAGTGCCTCAAGCTATCCCCCTTGGGTAGAGTGCCATGGCATCACAGCTCACAGTCACCTTCAACTCCTAGGCTCAAGTGAGTTTCCTGCCTCAGCCTCCCAAGTAGCTGGGACCACAGGCACCCACCACAATGCCTGGCTATTTTTTGGTTGAAGCTGTCATTATTGTTTTGGTGGGCCTGGGCTAGATTCAATCCTGCTACCTTAGGTGTATGTGGTTGGCGTTTTAGCCACTTGAGCCACAGGCATCGAGCGTACATTGGATATTTCACAAATACCTGTATTGTTTCATCTCATATGGTATCTATCAGCCTTACCTGTTTAGGGGACCCTTGGACAATTATTTCTCTACTTTTGCATCAGTTACCAAGTTAGTTTGATCTTAATTTAGCCAATGACTGCAAAAATAAATTGCACATGAAAACAACCAGACTTGTGCTTTATCACTTACCCCTAGTGCTATACTTGTTTCCTAACCCAGGGCTTCTATAATGTGGCTGATGCATGTGTCAATATGCTATTATTGCCCATGAATACAAAATTTGGTGGTGTAGAGGACTATGACCTTTTGGTGAATCTGTGATGGTTGACAGGAGTTGGTGGGTAAATTCTTACTCCTTCCTCCTCTTGGGCTACACTACTTCTTGGAAGTTCTCTGAGATTGAGATATTTAGGAGTGCTTGACTCAAGAAGTGGCCAGCTCAGTTTGTAGGTGATATGAGTAATTTCTGTTCTTTTCTTCCCTTATTCTTCCTTTCCCTGACACTTGCTTCTCAATAATGGCACTTCCTAGCAACACATTTACACATAAATTTTTACTTCAGGTTCTTATTTCTGGGAATCTTGTACTAAAATATATTATTTAACTTTTTAAAAGTCATTAATTTTCTCAACAAATGAACTATGGATTTTGCCTAAACCTGTTTTCCCAGTGTATTCCCCATTGCAGTAAATGGCAACTTCCTTTTTCAAGGACTTCCAACTCACAATTTTAAATTAATCTTTGTCTTCTCTCTTCCTCTCAGAATTTGCATTCAATCCAACAGCAAACACTGTGGTACATACCTTCAAAATTCAACTTGAAAATGAGCATATTTCTTCATAAATATCACAATTTCCCATGTCTAAACCTCCTTCACTGCTCACTGGGATATTTTGCAGTATTTTTCTACCTGGCCCCCTTATTTCCATATGTGTATTTATAATCTATTTTCCATGTGCAGGGATAATATCCCTTTCTAGTGGTTCTCAACCTTCCTAATGCCATGACCCTTTAATACAGTTCTGTGGGTCATGACCCACAGGTTGAGAACCACTGCTTTAGAAGTACATTGTATCACGTCACTGTTCTTCATTCAATGCTTCAAACATTTTACACTTGTTCAGAGTGAAGCTCTGACCTTACAATGGTCTATTATAAGTCCCTACCTATTTTAAGCCCTTGTTATTCCTCTACTCTCATTTCCTGGCTCCACATCCAGTCTTCACTCCTGGCCACAGATCTCTTGATGAATGTCACACCTGCTCCCTCTATTGGGGCTCTTTCACTTGCTGTATTTTATTACCTTGATAAATAAGTAACATACACATTTATTTTTAGCATATTGCCTGACACCCAGTAGGTACATGATAATTATCACTTGTTATGACATTTTAAAATATACACTGCTACTAATGTTAATGCTTCAGTATTATCATCTTCAGTAAACAAGTATACTTTATCCTTTTGAGCATGTGTGAAGAAAATATTACCAGCCATGGATGTCTCTTTGCATTGAAATCTCAACATGAAATACTTAGCAAGATTCTGATGAAGCTAGACATTAGCTTAAAAAGTTGTTATAGGAAAGAAAAAAAAATAAAAATGAGGGTAAGGTGACAGTGGGGAAAAGCAATGGAATTCCCTAAATAATTGTAAGAAATGTTGGTACGTTTTTATCTACTAGGAAGTACATAATGCTTGAAACAAGGGAAATTTCAAGATAATCTCTCCATGTTCATAATTTCCTTTGGGTCAAATATGTCAAGGTGGAAATAATTTTGTCTAGAGCTGGAGAGTGACTTCAAAGTCAAGAGACCTGGAAATAGGCTTTTACAAGTGTCTTCCCATTCACTGTCAGCCCCACAGACACCGTCTTTACTCTGAGACCTTGAAGCTCCTGAAGATTGCACCGTTTCTATGGCCTCTCAGGTAGTCGTATCTGCTCGTTTACCAGCCCCTGCTGAATCCAGCTGGGCTCATGTGGGTTTACAGCTTGGAATTCTTTCCCTGGTTATAATTTTTTTTAAAAAATTGTTCAAAATTTATACTAACAGGAAATATCAGGTTATGGTCATATTTAAAATAGCCACTATGTATTTGCCACCTCCTATGTGCAAAACTAAAGAAAATGCGCTAAAAATCCTATAGAAAGCAGCAAATACAAAGAAGAGGGTGTCAGGTAGTCATAATTAGGATGTCAGGAAGCTCAGTTCTCTTTAAAGTCACTAAACCTACAGATCTATATTTCTTATGAAATAAAAGGTATCTACCTGCCCAAAGTAATGCAGGAGTGAAGTTGGCATACAAATAGGAAAGCGGCAACTGAAACCACCTTTCCTTCTCTGTTTTTATCACAAATGTTAATGTATCATAAAGAATATTAATTAAAAGCAAATGGTTAGATTATACAGAGAGAAATAAAATCTTTTATTGGAAAAGATGCCTTAG
This sequence comes from Galagoides demidoff, assembly GCA_963574575.1. Lineage (NCBI taxonomy): Eukaryota > Metazoa > Chordata > Mammalia > Primates > Galagidae > Galagoides > Galagoides demidoff. The sequence goes on along the minus strand of CAUYQV010150709.1, from coordinate 56,929 downwards.
CTTTTTAGAGTATAAGTAGAGATTTAGAATGTGAGATCCTCTTCATCAATCCTAAACTGGGTGAAAAATTAATTATAGAACATAGCTTCAGTAAATGGGATCCTAACTTATAATTTCAGATATAAAAGAAGGACAAAATAAATTTGATGGACTGTGGGCTTTATTCATTTCAATTTTTACTCATTTCACCTTTAGCAGGGCTCTCAACCTTTGCATTCCTTGTCTAGGAACTCCCATTTTAAAATGCTCCAAATTCACCTATGTCAATGCTGGAAATAAATCACTTTGTTTTTGAATCTGAGTGCCTGAGAAATTAATGATATAGGCCAAATTCCTCAAAAATGATTTTTATAGGTCCAGGCATACATGGCTTACACCTGCAAACCTTGCACTTTGAAAGGCTGAAGCAGGAAGATCTCTTGAGCCCCGGAGTTTGAGATCAGCCTGGGCAACACAGCAAGGACTCATCTCTTAAAAAGAAAAAAAACTTTACTATTTTTTTTCATAGCCAAGACTAAGAGAAGAATTCCTCCATTAAAGTGGAATCACACACAGATATTAAAGCTCTTGTCTGTTCTATAATTCAATGAGGGAGTCACAGATAAAAAATTGATTATTTTTTATCTCACTTGGTTCTGGCAATCAGAGAAAAGCAGACATTTTAAATGCTAATAATAATAATAACAACAGTCTAAGTTTAAATTACAAGTTTTTTCCAAGGAATCCAACAAAAAAAGCTATGGCTAAGATCAGGATGGACTTTTCAAATGAAGAAAAATATTCCCTATTTGTAGCTATGTTTTTTGGGGAGAGGAGCAGGGTGTGTGTGTAGACACACTTAAACCTATTAATAATTTCCAAAACCTATTATTCACAGAGAGGAATGGATCCTCTAAAATTTCATTCTGAAATTTATGCATAAGTCATCACAGAAGGAAAACAAAGCAAAGAAGATAAGCAAATTAATTTAAGGGTAACAACCATTGTATAACTCAACTATACTATATCTCTATGTAAAAAGGCAAAAAAAAAAAACCCAAAACACTGTCATCGTGACAACAAAAACTATTCACATTTGAAGATTTACTGAAGAAAAAAGTTGTTTGACTGTTCTTACTGAAATGTTATAGTTTTATCTGAGCATACCATTGCTAACAGGTGATTGAGCTTATTACATCTCAACACAAAACATTCCTGACTCCAGTCTTGTACTGAAAAATATATATGCATATACATATATGCATGCATTTTTCATTCAATCTATAACTATTTAATTTTATTTTTATAAGATTCTGTTTAAACAATTTAGACTTGCTAGATAATTCCTATGATTTTAATTTAGACTACTTAAGACAGACTTTGATTTATTTGCTCAACACAGAAATAAAATACTATTTTAATAAAAAAGTTACATGATACTTGACCCAAACCGCCAAATATAATTTTTTAAGCATAAAAAAATTAATCAGCCATTAATGAAGTCTGGGCTTTGGAAAAGTAATTGGCCTGATCTCTTTCCCGCACTAATCACCAATTACACATTTGGCTTTTGAACACTAAATTGGGAATCTAAATTACAGTAGGTTTTCTCACTTGACCTCTCTTTGCTTCTGGGCTTTAGAAAGATAATTATTTATATCAAAATACTTTTCCTAGGTTATTTAAAAAAAAAAAAAGTCAGTTTATTTCTCTTTGCAAGGTGAAATGATCCAGATTTGTTAGCCCAAGTGAATTAAGTCCCTCATATTCTCTGCCCTCTTAGCAACATATCTTCCCTAGGCCAGAACGCAGGCCTAAATGGAAGGACCTCAACATTCAAAAATAATGACATTTTATTATGAGACAGCTTGTACTTTCCATTTGCTAAAAATCTTGAATCTTGCTTCCTCAGAAGTTTCACTGTTGCACGTGAATGAAAATCTTATGTTGGGAGCAATTTTCCATGTATGCAAGTTTGCTGGCCTCCCATGTACATACAACTTTCTTTTCCCTTTTCAAGGGGTATGTGTTACTGGGTGGTAGCAAAGGCACTCCAAACTCTGAACACTCTCGCTTGTTCTTAGTTGCCATCCCTTCACTTTTGTCCTTATTACCCACTAACTTTGCTTTGCAATGTGACATAAGCTTCTATAGCCCTCTTTCTTCCTGAACAGTCCTTATATAAATCTTGGCGTCAAGTTTGCTTTCTTCCATATTCTACCAAATCTCATGCTCTGGCCTGACTCTTCATGCTACAGTTCTGGACATGATCCCAACTTATCACTTTACCAAATTTTGAAGTGAAGTATACAGTAATAACACTAAATGCCATTTTATATGTAAAGCTATGATGTATTGATACAGGATTCCACCACTCAGGGCTAGATAGGGACTCCCCCATTCTCTAGGCCCAGAGCTCAGAGGTCAGACCCCCATTTCCAGGCACAAGAAGATTGCCTTCTTGTCCCTTCTCAGGGACAAAGACTATAAAGGACATGATAACTACATTCATTCATTTGTTAATGCTCCCATTTCCACCTACCAACTGCCAGCCAGGTGTAATTCTCTAGACCTAATTCCCCTAGACAGAGTCCACATGGAGACTCCTGGGAGAGTTCTTCAGTTCTCTTCCCTTTCCACAAGCTCTGGTGCTTTTTACTTTTTCTGTATTTCTTTCTAACTTCTAATAAAAGTCCTAACTTACCATTGATCTGTGGTGCGTGGGTTCATTCTTTGAATTTCCAAGACCAAGAACCCACTGAAGAGCCAAATTCTGGTATCAGTAGCATGCTAAATTCATGCAGCCTTTTAGTTGTTATCCCTGGAAGATATCTCTTTTCCATAATGCCATTTTAAAAGTAACCAACCAATCTACCAAAGTAGATTCTTTTATGTATCTACTAAGCCCTGTGTGGTCTGTTACCCTTGCTATTGCAGTTTAGTCTATAGATTTTACATTTGCCTTTCTTAATGAACTGGACTGTAAGCTCATTAAGGGCTACATTTATTTGTTTTTTATGTGTCCAGTAGCTAGAACTATCCTAGTATACAATAGATTCTTAATAAATACCTTTTGAACTAATAAATCCTTTAAACTCCAGTAATACTCACTGGCATATTTTAAATTGAAAAACTCATGACTAGAAGATGTTAGAGTAACTGTTTCTAGTCCTGACTGTGGATAAATAAAACAAGAGATTCAAACCTCAGGAAATCTGACATTTATTCTTTTTTGCCTTTTGTTATATCTTGCATAACCTCAGATTCTATTTTTACCATTTACAGAATTAAGTTTATATCATTGGTGTTTTAGATGCTGCTATGGTTTTTATTTTTACTCCACATGAAGATTCAGAATAGAAAATAATAATTTTTTTATGAAATCAAAAAATTTATAACTGAATGAGAATGATTTCCTTTGGATTATATGAATGGGGAGGATTATTATTTGGATGAGCTCAAATTACACAAGTGATAGTAAATATTATAATTATAAATTTGAAATGAGATATTCAACATTATATTTAAAAACAGAGTGCCTAATCCTCATCACACCATTTTTGAAAAAAGGAAGAAAAAAGACATTGAAATTAACTCAGTAGCCAGGAATATTTGTCCTGGGGGAAATAGTCCTAAGGCATTTGCTGTTACTCTAAATCTGTGATTTCGATTTGATTTGATTGCTGTTCCTTTTAGCATCCCTTCAAAATGTGGCTACTGGGAAATGTCATTACATCTTATTTGGTTTTAGCAAGCCTTTATTAAGGGCTAATCAGATGACATAATCTATTATATGTTTCTGTATGATTGCTGAATTGTATCTTCTTAAAATAACATTGCTAATATCTTTATCAGTAATAACCACAAAGTAAACTTGTGAACTTAATAAAAAGTCTTCAGTGTTCACGTCCTAAAGTACTCATGATAGCAAGAAAAGTGAATTTCCTAAAGAATATCATGTAGAGAAGAATTTTGTCTGTATTGTCTCATCCTCAGAGATATGACTGGTTTGGGTTGAGACCCTTGCAGGAAAGTGAGTCACAGTTTTTTTTGTTTGTTTGTTTCCCAGAGCGTATTGAATTCATATTTATATTATACTGTTGCCTTGAAAGTGTGCAATAGAATTACATTTAAAAAATAGTGTCTTATCTTAATTAAAAAATATTTTAGTGCTGAAAAGTGATTATTTGAGACTTCAGCAAGTTGTAATTATTTTGCTTGTGAAGGGTCTTGCCTTGATGTCAATGGGTGCAGACCTATAGGGTAGAGGTTACTGAAGGTTGGGGTAAGGTGGTTGTGGCAATTTCTGAATATAAGACAAATATGATGTTTTCCCCATTGATTAGGAATCTTTCCTTCACCAAAGATTTATCTGTAGTATGCCATACTGTTTTAGCATTTTACCCAAAGTAGAACTTCTTTCAAGTTGTCTCCAACCTGTTGCTGGTTTATGAACTATGTTTATATAGTTTATCAAATCCTTTGCTGCCCTTTCAACAGTGTTCACAGCATCTTCACCAGGAATGGTTTCCATCTCAACAAACCACTGTTGTTTCGCTCATTCATAAAATCATGAAGTTTCACAATTTAGTCACACCTCTTCGGTCTCCACTTGGAGTTCTCTGACTCTTTCCAGCACATCTGCAGTTACTTCCTCCGCTGAAGTTTTAAACCCCTCAATGTCATTCATGAAGGTTGAAATCAACTTTGTCAGCTCGGCGCCTGTGGCTCAATCAGCTAAGGCACCAGCCACGTACACCTAAGGTGGCAGGTTCGAATCCCCAGCCCGGCTGCCAAACAACAATGATGACTGCAACCAAAAAGTGGCCAGGCGTTGTGGCAGGCACCTGTGGTCCCAGCTACTTGGGAGGCGGAGGCAGGAGACTGGCTTGAGCCCAGGAGTTGGAGGTTGCTATGAACTGTGATGCCATGGCACTCTACCCAGGGAAATAGCTTGAGGCTCCGTCTCAAAAAAAAAAAAAAAAAAAAAAAGAAATCAACTTTGTCCAAGTTATGTTAAGGAGGATATTTTGACCTCCTCCAATGAATCACAAATGTTCTTTTTTTTTTTTTTTTTTTTTTTTTTTTTTTAGAGGGCCCAAAAATCTGACCCCGGGGTGAGATGCCAATCAAAAAAAAACAAAACAAACAACAAAAAACCACATTTGTGCGAAAATGCACGACGACAAAATAACCACCTAAACAAATCTTGGACAAAGTTGCTTTCTTTTTTTTTTAATTTTTTTTTTTGAGACGGAGCCTCAAGCTGTCCCCCTGGGTAGAGTGCCATGGCATCACAACTCATAGCAACCTCCAACTCCTGGGCTCAAGAGAGTCTCCTGTCTCCGCCTCCCAAGTAGCTGGGACCACAGATGCCCGCCACAATGCCCGGCCATTTTTTGGTTGCAGCCATCATTGTTGTTTGGTGGGCCAGGCTGGGGATTCGAACCCGCCACCTTAGGTGTATGTGGCTGGTGCCTTAGCCACTTGAGCCACAGGCGCTGAGCCCACAAATGTTCTTAATGTCATCTAGAATGTATATCCTTCCTAAAGGTTTTCAATTTACTTTTGCTTCATCTATCAGAGGAATCCCTATCAATGGCAACTATAACTTTATAAAATATATTTCTTAAACAATAAATCTTGAAAATCAGAATGATCAATTGACTGCAGAATGGATATTGTGTTAGTAGGTCTGAACACAATATAAATCTCTTTGTATATCTTCATCGGAGCTCTTGGGTGAACAAGTACATTGTCAATGAGCATTTCAGTATTTTCAAATGAATCTTTTTATCTGGGAAGCAGATCTTGATGGAGACCCTGTAATATTCAGTAAACTATGCTGTAAACACATACTTTATTATCCAGACTTTTGTCCTATTTATAATGTACGGGTATAGATTTAGCATAATTCTTAAGGGACCTAGGATTTTCAGAATAATAAATGAGCAGTGACCTCAACTAGAAGTCACCAGGTACATTAGTCCCTAACAAGGGAATCAACCCGCCCTTTGAAGCTTTGAAGCCAGGCATTGATGTCTCTTTTCTAGCTATAAAAGTCCTAGATGGTATCTTCTTCCAATGGAAAGCTGTTTTGTCTGCAATATGAACCAACATCTGCTAGACTTTTCTTAGAATCCATAGAAGTGAAGAGAGTTATAACCTTGCTAAGGATTAGACTTCAGCTTATGGAATGTTGTGACTGGTTTGATCTTCTATCCAGACTAATAAAACATTTTCCATATTATCAATTAAGATTGTTTTATATTCTTATTTTTCATGTATACCCTGGAGCATCACTTTTAATTTCCTTTTAGGAATTTATCCTTTGTGTTCATTTCCTGGCTAACTGTTTGGCATATGAGACACAGTTTTCAGCCTCTGGTGGCTTTACAAATGCCTTCCTCATTAAGGTTAATTATTTATAGCTTTTCATTTAAAGTTAGAGATACAAGACTCCTTTTTATTTGAACACTTACAGGCCCTGGTGAGATTATTAATTGCCCTAATATTAACAATGCTCAATCTTAGGGAAGAGGGAGCCTTAAGATAGGGAGAAAGGTAGGGGAACAGCTGGTCAGTGGAATAGTCAGCATACAGATAACATTTGTTGATTAAGTTTGTTATCTTATATGGGCATCCCAAAGCAATACAATGGTAATATTAAAGATCACCGATCACAAATAACCAGAATATATATCATTATAATAGAAAGTTTGAATTGTGATAATTACTTAAATGTGACAAGGAGACACAAAGTGAGCATATATTGTTGGAAAATGGCACTGGTAGACTTGCTTAACACTAGATTGTCATAAAATTTCAATTTTTAAAAATCATAGTATCTGCAAAGCTCAATAATGTGAAGTACAATAAAATAGTGTGTACCTGTATTTTATGGAACTGGTAAGGGGTGGCAAAGAGGTTTGAAACAAACTGAAATAGAAGGCTGACATAAAGCTCTGTGTTTGGGAATTCTTTTCAGCTGAAGCCTTCTTCATAAGCACATAAAACTTTTTTCACAGAGTATTTACTATCATAGCTTTCTTATGTAGATCTAGTATTTCAGAGATTATTGTTATTATAGAAACAATATCCCAAAGTGCTTTGTGGAAAAGATGTTGAAAACAAAATAAATTTATGATCACAATCAGAAAGTTGTATAGAAATAATTTTTGTGTCATAATATAATCAAGTTTTAGCAAAATGCCTCCCTCACTCTTTCTCTCTCTCTCTATCTAACTTCTACATGGATAACAAAGAGACAGTAACTACAGGTAAAACTCAATAATTATGTGATAACTATATATTTCTCCAAAATCCTTGAGGTAAAAATAAAAAATGTGGCTCACTGAATGTGTAAACTGGCAGTAAGTATGTAAAGAAATAAAGTAAAAAAAAACAAAAAACAAACAAAAAAAAAAAAACAAGAGTGGAAGGAACAAGAAATTCTATCAAAATAAAACAAAATAGATTTTAGGTACAGATTTCAACTTCTGGGTTCCTTAAATACTAATTATACTGCAAATTCATTTAATTACAAACATTGTTTTCATATTATACAGAAACTTTTGATGCTATAGAATTTTACATTTGAAAGCTCTTGTAATATACATTAAAATATACTTCTTGGGGGAGCAGAGCAAGATGGCAGATTAGAAACATTTCCTTAATGGCCACTTGTGGTGAGACAGGGGAATGGGAATTCTAGCCATTTTTGGCTGGGGGAAAATCCCAGGGACATTATTCTGAGGACACAGTGAAACAGTGATGGATGCCAGGAGCCTGTTTGCTAGCACTTGTCTTGTGTGCCAAGTACTCTAGACCTTCTCACTGGCTCCTGGCATCCATCACTGCTTCACTGTGTCCTCAAAATAATGTCCCTGGGATTTTTTTCTAACTGTTTTTTTCTCTTTTTTGCTATTGTGATGGTGGTTGGTTTGTTTGTTTGCTTTATTTTTTTTTAGTTTCTTTGGTTGGTTGTATTTTTACTTTTTCATTTTTACTTTCTTCAACAACAAGGACTCTCCATGTTTGTTATGGTTTTTCAACCCCTTTTATTCTTTCTTCCTTTTTTACTTCTGTCCAATTTGCTCCCTTTTGGTAGAGATTTTTCTACTTTTCTCATTTTTTCCCACATAAATTTCTCATACAACAGCTAGCTAAGACATCTTTTTTTTTCTTTTTCATGTATAATTGTATTTTAAATTTTTTATCAATTTTTATTTTTATTTTATTTTATTTTTCTTTCTTTTCTCTAAGTGCAGCAAGGTCACAGGATTGGTTTGGCTGGGGGATCATGGCATTGGTCTGACTCTAGCAGACCATTGCTCATAGTTTAACATGTCCTTCTAGCACTGCCCTTTGGAACGATGATATTGATAAGTCTCCACTAAAACATACTGCTCCTTTTTATTTATTTTTTTCTTCTTCTTCTATATGTGGCAGAGGTTGGGGTGTTGCTTTTGTCTAGTCTGTCAAGGAGCTCCTAACCTTAACAGACTCACCCAGCCTGGTCTCCCAAAGGCCTAGATTTGTGGGTGTGATCATAGTCCCTGGCCAAATACTACCATTTCTCCTGTTTCTGAATTTCTGACTTTCTATCCCACTTATTTACTTATCTTCAATTCCCACTTTCAGCCCTCCTTTTTTTTTTCTTTCTTTTTGTTCTCCTTTTTCACTCTTTACTCTTCTCTTCTTTTTGTCCTTATAGCAAAATACCAGTTCAACACCTAAGCTGTGAGACAAGAGAATTTAAAGCAAAGGAGGTAGTGAGAAAGAAAAGTAGGGGAAGGAATCAAATAAAAGAAAACACACATGAGAAAGAACCAATAGAAAAATTCTGGCAAAATTAAAATCAGAACAGAGCAATCCCTCAAGGAACCATGAGGCAGCTACCTCACAGGAGTCCACCTATACATAATTAAAGGAAATGACAGAATGGAATTTAAAATATGGGTGACATAGGCAATAAAGGGAATTAATGAGAAAGTGGAAAAACAGAACCAAAAATGAATTAAAAATATGAAGAATATAGAAAGGACATAGTGGAGCTAAAGGAATTGAAGTAGTCAATCAGAGAATTTAAAGATGCAATAGAAAGTGTCAATAACAGATTAGACCATGGAGAAAAAAGAATCTTAGAGATAGTGGACAAAGTTCTTGACTTAATCCAGAGAGAGAAAGCAGAATTATGAGACTTCACAAAACATTCAAACATACGAATAATAGGTATCCCTGAAGGGGAAGAAGAATGTCCTAAGGGAATGGAAGCCCTATGGAAGGATGTTAGAAATGAAAATTTCCCAAGTTTTACTAAAGATTCCAAAACCCTCCTTTTGAAGGAATATCAAACCCTGGATCATTTCAACACAAACAGACATCTTCAAGACACATTATAATGAACCTACTCAAAATCAAGATGAAAGAGACAATTTTGCAAGCAGCTAGGAGCAAGCACCCTCATCCATCAGCGTGAGAGTAGAATTTTCACCTAAATCTTTCCAAGTCACAAGACAATGCTCAACTTTAACCTTATTAAACAAAACAATAATAACAACTTTAAATGCTAACTTTAACCACATTAAACAAAACAATTTTCAGCCCAGAATTCTACATCCTACTAAACTAAGCTTCAAAATCAATGGACAAATCAAAATTTTTTCCATTATGCAAATAATAAAGAAATTTGCCACAATAAGACCTGTTCTACAGGCTATACTTAGACCTTATCTCAAAAATGACCATCACAATGTACCAATTACCAATTTACCAATTGGTAATTACAACTGGTAATTTACAAATTACCAATTCTCTCAATAAATGTAAATGGCTTGGATTTTCCACCAAAGATGCACATGCCAGCCAATTGCATAACAAAAGCACAAGCCATCCATATGCTATCTCCAGGAAACATACCTGCCCTTGAAGGACAAAACAAGACTCAGGGTAAAGAGAAATAATAGAAAAATAGAATAGAAATAACAGAAAAATAATATTTCTGGCAAATAGAAATCAGAAGAAAGGAAAGGTTGCAATCTCATTTTCAGATACAAATGCATTTAAACACATAAAATATAGAAAGGAAAAGATGGTCATGTCATTCTGGTCAAGGGAACAGTACAATAAGAGCTTATTTCAATTCTATATTTATGAACCCAACTTAAATGCTCCCATATTTATGAAACAGATGTTGATGGGTCTGAGAAATATGATATACCATAACACCATAATAGGTGGGGATTTTAACACCCTTCTGGAAGTTAAGATCTAAATAGAAACTAAATGAAGATACAAGGGATTTATATGCAAACCTAGAATGAATGAACTTAATAGATATATACAGAACATACCATACCAACGCTAAGGGATGTATATTCTTCTTGTCATCCCATGGAACATATTCCAAAATAGATCATATCCTAGGATACAACTCAAACCTCAACAAAATTAAAATAATTGAAATTATACATTATATTTTCTTAGAACACAAGGCAATTAAGGTAGAACTCAACTCCATCAAAAAAATTTCATCCCTATACAACAACATGAAAATTAAACAACCTTATGCTGAATGGCATTTGGGTCAAGGAAGAGATAAAGGAGGAAATTATTAAATTCCTCAAATGTAACAACAAAGAAGCTACAAGTTACCAAAATGTATGGGATACTGCAAAAGCAGTCCTAAGTGGGAAATTTATTGCATTAGATGCCAACATCTGAAAGATAGAAAGAGAACCAACTGGCAACCTATCAGGTCATCTTATGGAAATGAAAAAGGAAAAATAATCTCATCCCAAACCTAAAAGAAGAAAAGAAATCACCAAAAGTAAATCAGAAATAAATGAAATTGAAAAAATAATATTAAAAATATTAATCAAACAAAAAGTTGGTTCTTTGAAAAGATAAATAAAAGTGGTAAACCCTTGACCAGATTAATTAGAAACAGAAATGTAAAATATCTGATAGCTTCAATCAGAAACAAACAAGGATAAATAACAAATTCCACAGAGATATAAGATATAAGAGATTATCTCTGACCACTATAAGAAACTCTATGCCCAGAAATTTAATAATGTAGAGGAAATGGATGAATACTTGAAATCACACTATCTTCCTATATTTATCCAAGAAGAAAATTATCTCTTGAATAGATAAATATCAAGCTCTGAGAATGAAGACACAATAAAAAGCATCCAACCAACAAAAGCCCAGGACCAGATGGCTTCACTAGAATTCTATCAACCCTTCAAAGATGATCTTGTACTTATACTGCAGAATCAATCAAAAATATTGAGAAGAAATAAACCTTCCCCACACCTTCTGTGAAGCAAACATCAGTCTGATACTAAAATCAGGAAAGGATACAACTAAAAAGAACCACAGACCAATTTCACTAATGACTATAGATGCAAAAATACTCAACCAAATTTAACCAATAGATTACCATTATATATTAAAAGTAGGCTTCATCCCAGGAATGCAAAGGTGGATTAACATATACAAATCTATAAACGTAATTCAACATATCAATGGAAAAAAACACAAAGACCATATGATCCTCTTAATAGGTCCAGAAAAAGTATTTGATAAAATTCAGCAACCTTTCCTAACAAGAACACTTAAGGATATAGGCATAAGTGGCACATTTCTTATACTGACTAAAGTCATCTAGACAAATGCAAGACTGTTATCATAATAAATGGAGTAAAATTGAAAGCTTTACCACTTATGACAGGAACTAGACAAGGACAACCTCTTTCTCCACTACTATTTAACAAAGGGCTGAAAGTTCTAGCCAATGTAATCAGCAAGAGAAAGATAGTAAGGGAATCCAAATTTATGTAGATGGGGTCAAACTCTCACTCTTTGCCAATGATATGATCTTATACTTAAAGAACTTCAGAAACTAAATCACAAGACTCTCGTAAGTGATGAAAACACATAACAAAGTTGCAGATTATGAAATCAAAATTCACAAATCAATAGCCTTTGTATATGCCAACAACATCCAAGTTGAGAAGCTAATCAAATACACAATTCCTTCACAGTAGCTTCAAAGAAAATGAAATACCTAGGAATATACATACCAAAAGAGGGGAAGGATCTGCACAAAGAGATTTATGAAACCTGAAGAAATGAAATAGTAGAAGACATTACTAAATGGAAGAAGATACCACATTCTTGGCTGGGAAGAATTAGAATTATTAAAATGTCTATACTACCCAAAACAATCTACAAATAAATGCAATCCCCTACTAACATCATAATTTAAAGAACTGGAAAAAATAGTTCTTCCTTTCATGTGGGACTAGAATAAAAACTATATAGCCAAGGAAATTCTTAGTAATACAAATAACACCAGAGGCATCATTCTACCAGAGTTTAGGCTGTATTACAAGTCCACAGTGATCAAAACAGCATGGTATTGGCATAAAAATAAAGACACTGACATATGGAACAGAATAGAAAACGAAGAGATAAAAACAGTCTCCTATAGCCATCTGATCTTTGATATAACAAACAAAAGCATACACTGATGAAAAGATACCACATTCAACAAATGGTGCTGGGGAAACTGGATAACCACAAGTAAAAGACTGAAACTAGACCCACACCTCTCATCACTTATAAACATTGATTCAAGATAGATAAATGATTTAAATCTAAGACATGAAATGGTAAAAATCTTAAAAGAAAATGTGGAAAAAACTTGAAATGTCAGCCTGGGAAAAGATTTATGAAGAAGAAACTTCAGTGACAATTTCAACAACACCAAAAATAAACAATTGGGATTTAATTAAACTGAAAACTTCTGTACAGGTAAGAACAGAACAGTCAAAGTAAATAGATAATCTTCTGAATGGAAAAAGACATTTGTATATTATGTATGTGACAAAGGCATTATAACTAGGATCTACAGAGAATTCAAATTAATCAACAACAACAAAAAAAGAGGAAAATTCTATCTGTTACTGGACAAGAGATATGAACAGAACATTCTCTGAGGAAGACAGATGAATGGCTAACAAACATATGAAAAAATGCTCATTGTCCCTAATTATCAGAGAAATGCAAATCAAAACCATCCTGAGATATTACCAAACACCAGTGAGAATAGCTGACATCACAATGTCCTAAAGTTGCAGATACTGGTGTGGATGTGGAGTGAGGGGAATACTTTTACACTGTCGGTGGGACTGTAAATTCATACAGTGTCTTTGGAAAAAAGTGCAGAGAATCCTGAAATAATGCAAATTAGAAAACCCATTTGACCCAGCAATCCCATTAGGCATCTACACAGAAAGAAAAAAAATCATCTTATGATAAAGATATTTGCAGTAGATTATTTATTGTACTTCAATTTGCAATCACCAAAATGTGAAATGACCTCAATGGCTATCAACTCAAGAATGGATTAACAAACTGTAGTATATGTATACCATGGAATATCATTCAGCCATAAAAAGATGGTGATTTTACATCTTTTGCTCTAACCTGGGTGGAGTTGAAACACATTCTTCTTAGTTAAGTATTACATGAACGGAAAAGCAAATATCCAACATACTCAATACTAAAATGAAGCCAGTAGATGATCTAATACATGCCTACATAGGAGAAAAACTCAATTCAATTCACGTTGTGGGCAGGAGGAAGAGGGGCAGAAGGGATTGGTGTGCTCCCACTTAATGAGAACAATGTGGAAGTGTATGGCACACTTTTTGGATGTGGGACAGAACTACAATATGGACTCTACTTTGCAAATTCAAATATTGTGACCTGGCTGTTTGTATCCTCACATTAACCAGAAATTAAAAAAAAAAATTCTTCTCTACTTTCTAATATTATGATCAATTTTCACCTCAAATGTTAAATATGAAGTTGCTTAACTTCATATCTTCTAATTTTAAACTTTTTAGGAAAAAAATTCTGTTATTTAATTAAAAAAAAAAGACCCTTGGATGCAAATAAGAGTTTTGGAATTTTTTTTCTTAACCCTTTAGTGGTGCTTCCTTCCAAAATCTTTGAATAAATTCTTTATTATTTTCCTGCTTTCTCCATAGTTCAGTGAGCATGGCACCATCAGTTATCTGGACTCTCAAAGAAACAAATTATTTGAAATTGTATGTGATCAAACTGATGAAGAACCAAATTTTCCACAGGATTACAAGGAAGTCCCACATTTCAATTTAGAAGTAGGTTAGCCCATTATAATAAGATTTTCTTTGTTAAATTGATAAAATTTATTTTTTAAATTACCTTTAGATTTATAGAAAAACTGAGTGATAAATATTGAATTCTCTTAGTCCACTCCTTCTACAATATTCTTTGTTATTAACATCTAACATTAATGTGGTACATTTATTATAACTTAATTCAAATTCATAAGCCAATATTGATGCAGTGTTGTTAACTGTTTGTGTATATGTTGGTATATTTCTTAGCATCTCACATTTCTTTTAGTCAGGCTATCTTCATTTTTCTTCATTCTTTTTCCTCTTCAGATTGGATAATCTGCATCAATCAATCTTTATATTATTTATTATCTTGTTATTTCACAACTATCCTTCGATTCCTTTTGCGAATTTTTTATTTCAGTTGCATCATTTTCAACTCTGGAATTTCCATGTGGTGTTCTTTCATAGATTCTGTACTGTTACTGGTGCTCTCTATTTAACATAACATTGTCATTATGCCTTCCTTTACTTCTGTAAGCAAGGTTTCTTTTAGTCTTTTGAGTGCATTTGTAATGGCATTTTTGAAGAATTTGCCTGGTAAATCTGACAATTGTACCCACACTCAGTTTGTCACCTGATATTCTTCATGTGTACACGTAAGCTTATCATTCTTATGGCAAGTCTCTTAACTCTCTGTTAAAAGTGGAGATTTTAGAAAATACAACTCTGAATGCTGACTTAGAGCTAGGACTTGCTCCTATTATTTATTTATTTATTATTTTTAGTGACTGGTTGGACAATTTTGGTGAATTCTGTTGAACATCACTTCCCAGAGCACCCATTAGAAACCTTTGAAATTGTTTGTCAGCTAGCATAGCCTTTGAATGAATGACAAGTGCCCGTGAATGACAGCAACATTTGCAGTGCTCTTTTTTATCATCTTATTCCTTGGTTATATTCAATGTTAGATTTTATGAATTACCAACTGATTGTTCTATTTTGTTGTTGTTGCTTTGTTTTTTTGAGACAGACTCTTACTTTCTTGCCCCTGGTAGAGTGCTGTGGCATCATAGCTCACAGCAACTTCAATCTCTTGGGCTTAAGCAATTCTCTTGTCTTAGCCTCCCAAGTAGCTGATACTATAGGCTCCCACCACAGTGCCTGGCTATTTGTTGTTGTTGTTGTTGCAACTGTCATTGTTGTTTAGCTGACCCAGGCTAGGTTCAAACCTGCCAGCTTGGGTGTATGTGGCTGGCACCCTACCCACTGAGCAGGTCCCACCTGCTCTATTGTTTTTGACAGTCCTCTGAATATAATTTTTTTTACAGTCAGATACAGTTAAATTTATTCTCCTTTGGGAGAGTATTTTTCCCAGCTTTATCAATGTATAATTGAAAATAAACATTGTATACACGTAAGACGCACAAGATGATACCTTTATATACATTGTAAAATGATTACCACAATCCAGCAAATTAACATATCCTTTACCTCACTTAACTGCCTTTTTGTTTATATATTTGTTGAAAACAACTAAGATCTACTATCTTAGCAAATGTCAAGCATACATTATTATTAACTATAGTCACCTTGCTATATAGTATATCTCCAGAACTTATTTATCTTCTAACCATTTGCAAACCATTGGTATACTAGTTAGCCTTTAAAAAGCATTATATTGGCATACATATTCATTCAACAATGAACATTAAAGTTCTCACATATCCTGGCTATTGTGAATGTGGTAGAGAAGATGGAAGTGCAGATATCTCTTCCATATACTGATTTCCATCCCTTTGGATATATATCCAGAAGTGAAGTTGCTGGGTCATGTGGTAGTTCTAGTTCCAGTTTTATGAGGAAAACTTTATGACCTTTCACAATTATTATGTTAATTTACATTCCCATCAAGGTTCAGGAAGAGAGTAATTTTAATTCTTTCATTCCATAGAAAATTAAGTTCTTTCTCAAATATAGCAATTTCTTCATTGTAATGGCACAAAAGAATGCTATCTATTTGCATTGATCGAGATTCTCTGAAAAAGTCCCGAATAGTATGGAAAAAGATTATTAAAGATGATAAATTTTTTATAAAGGTTGAAACATAGCATTGTCACTTGTAAAGATCATAACAATTCTGACCTCTTGGCTGTATAAACCTATGTTATGCATGGTAGATAAGATATTGATACAAAGCCATATACAGATTAGTGATTATAAACTGATTTTGCCAGGGAAATTTGGCAATTGAACATGGGGATCAGGTATACTATAAACCATCTTACAGTGGATATAAGGTGTCCTCCTACAAAAAAAAAATCCATCTGTAATAATTGTGCCAAGATGATAGATAACTGTCAGTGTGAGCAGAAACTCCATTACTGTACTGACATAAATTCATTATACTCACATGTCCTTAGCATGAATCATGGATCAAGCACTGTCGTAGGAAATTCAGTAGTAAAGAAAATACAGACATTAGCCTCATAAAACTCAACATTTCATCAAGAGAATTTTCAAAAAAACATTTATAGAAGATTTTTAGTAAGAATCTAACAGAACTAGAAAGGCTCTAAAACACATGGATGGTTTCTTTCCACTAGAACTCCTATTCAGTTTTATGATTATCTAGCTCATAGAGTATGAACTTGATTTTCTACATTTCATAACACAAGATATTAAGGGAAAGAGAGAAATCACATTTTGGACCTAAGTTTTGTTCTTCCTAAATATTAAAAAAATTGGATTTATCTGATATTCAGATATAAAATGCTGGATTAAATTTCCACATTTAACAAATAATTTTATTTATTTTTATTTTCATAATCAATAAAGAGTCATCCTAAGGGAAATTTAAAGGAGAAAATAAATAGTGTAAAGATTCTTTTTCAAAAATATATGGCACACTTCCTGGGAGAAGGACTCAACTACCACTTGGACTTTACCTAAGACACAAACAACGCAACCTAATCTTGTGTACACTTATATTAATCCGAAATTTTTTAAAAAGAATAATGATCCAGAAACAAAGCATAATGATGACATAAGGTAATAGCCTCAATTATTTTTAGGCCCTGGGATCTATCTTCATAAATTTTTATTAGAAACAAAGGATGAGAGAAATGAAAGAAAAGGAATAATACAAACTAGTTCTCTGTAATGTCCATGAATAACTTGGCAATGTACTAGTAGTAATGCCAGTTCCATTGGTGGTAGATGGTCGTTAGCAGTATGGATAAATGCAGCAATTTTGCATAGGTGTAAATTATGGCACCAATCTCTGTCAGCACGGTTTCCACCTTTTTGCATCCAGAGATAACATGAGCCTACTCTACAGCATGTTAGAAAAGGAGACGACAGAGTTATCAGATGATCTGCAGCAACCAAGGGATTCTGTGCTGATGCCAAGATTTTGAGAAGGAATGAAATTTCTAGAGAATGGGTTAAGTCTAATACTGTCTTTAAAAAGCTATTATCATAACTATGTTTTACTTTCTGATTCTCCAATGTGAGAAATATCTACCTAAAATGAGGGTTTTTTTCCCTAGTGTATTTTCTTTCATTTACCAAATTCTCATTTAAAAAATAATTATGAAAACTGAACTAACACATGAATGTGGTTTTGTAGGCTTAAATCAGTAAGAGAAATAGTCTGATGTATAGAAAATGGAAGTCCTTGACCCCCACATTATACGCATTTCATCAGCAGAAACACAAGCAGAATAAAAGTTAAAATACATCATTTCACTTCCTGGAAATAACATTCTGAAGATTAACAAAGACATAACTATTTTTTATAGGAGTTCTTTTCTTCTTAGTCTTGCTACCATAGGATTGATATTAATATTTTTATTTAAAGTTTCATAGCTCCCTACACACATCAAAAGCAACACTCAACATCCCGATCATGAATCTTATCACTGTGGGCAGTCATTTTCTATTCTCTCAGTATGTTAGGAACCTAAACATAAGGTCACTAGATGAAAGAGACTATGATAGACCATGTGGCTTTAGTTGTTATATTTTCTCCTAAGAATCTAATAAAGAATGAGATGAGAAAAATAAGATAAATGAAAGAGATTATAGTTAGCACAATATAATCATAACACTGGGTCTCCATCATTTTGTCACTTTAAATGATGGACTTTAAGGACACTGCTCATAATGAGTGGAGATTTGAAATCACTCCCTATGCTTTATCTTATTAAAATAATGAGAAATGGAGGAGGAACATATTGGTTGATTTTTTTAAAATGGAATTCCAACTAGGTATTCTAAATGTATTACTTCCTTAGAGAGTTATGTTTGTTAAAGATAAACATGAGAAAAAGGTAGGATGTTTTGACAATCTAGGGGAGGAATAAAATTAACCAAATTTTAATTTTTGTCTTGACTATCATTTCAATAATTGTCTAACACGACTTTATAAACACATTATTAAAAGAAATAGAGTATTTCTTCATTGTGAGAAGGCATTTAAAGATTTGATTTTCTTTTGAGGTGCCTTGCAGAACGTATAAAAGGACGAAAAACAGAGCATCTAAATTTTATGAATGAAAAATTGGCAATCAATGTATCAACATAATTCACCTAATATTTATCAGCACTAAATTCTTAGCTAATGTGTACCTTAAGTCATCATATAAGGGCTATTTTGTAATAAGAAAAATAATGTCTTTCATAGCAGTTTCACAAAAGACAAATATATGGGGATTTTTTGTAATTTTTTGATGAATCCTAAAGGTAAAGTGCATCATGTCAACCCATGGCCTTTAGAAGATAGTTCTACAAAAGGAATGTACAAAATGTATTTGAAGAACATAAATTTTGGTTCTTCATTACCAAAATTAAATTCATAAAATTAGAAGAATAAACTACTAACACATCTCTTTGGGATGAAATATTATATAAGTTAATTGCTTCAGTGAATGTTTTTAAGGTCAAGTTATTAAAAAAATTGAGACTGACATATTTGGTAATGCCTTGAAGAAGAAATTTCTGATTAATTGATAGTTAGAGGATCTACCTGGTTTAGTCGCAAGTCATCACTAATACAATTTTGTTCAAAGATTTTAAATGCTTAGCTCCCACTTGTTCTGGATGTGCCAAGATTTTTCTGTATGACCAGATCTTAGTCCTTCTCCAGTGCTCCTATATGTATGTGGTTGAATTATTCAAATTTTGAATTATTTATCATGGATAAGATTATTTTTTTCTGAAAAATTTAAAAGGATATAGTTTCCCTTTGATTGCTTAGCATTACCACTTAATGATTGAATTTGAGCAAAACTATATTGTTTTGTACCACTAGAATCGGTATTTTAGTTCCCATAAAACAAAACTGTGAAAGAAGGACTTTAGTGAAGAAGCAAGGAAACATGATGCATGAGAGGAAAAAGACAAAGCCAATATAAGGGTGAAACTCAAAATCATTGCTATAAGCCTTGACTCCAAATTTCTCCTGGATATTTGGAGAATGAGACTGCATCTTGGCTTGGTCCATCTAAAATCAGGGACTCTTTAACCAACAGCCTCTGTTCTCTATACTGAGGGGTACCCTCTTGGGAGTTATCACTTTTATATTTTTGGGCTGCCCCTTGACAAAATCAAAGTGGATTGTTAGAGTAGAATACTAGAAGACACAAAGAACTTAAATTTGGAAACAGAAGACCATGGTGAGTCTGACTTACATGAAATTTTCCACAACACCTCAAGCTGAAATCAAAGATAGAGGAGGAAAGTGTGATACAGACAACAATGAGTTTTGAGGGGAAACAAAGATATAAACTGATTTTTTTAATTAACTCATCTGAATGCTGACCAGTGTCTGCTAAAAAGGAAGACTTAGTTGTGATGACCATTAATACAATGTTTCTTCAGACAGTTGCAGCCATTTTTGAAGGTACTCCTAGAAAGTGACATTAAGATAAAGTCAACAGCAAATGGTGTCATCTTAATAACTATATATCCACTATATCTGAAAGATTCCTCACATATACATTTATAAGTAAAAAGGAAGTTATTGAGTTATTACCAAACATCACATCATAATTATAATGCTTGTGCTTAACTCTGGAGCATGCAATCATAAGGAAAATAGTATATAAAACTCAGCTAAACCACACATCTTAGTTATCCATGGTATCAAATTAAGATACCAAAATAAGTAGATTTGTAAATAAAAATCATGGTGGTTTTATTTTTTATTATTTTTTTTAATCATGGAGTTTTAATAAAATAGCTAGCAAAATGCTGGTGTATAATTTTGTACAGAAAATAAAATATAAATAATTAATCATTATTGAATACAACCTCACTAACATTTTTCATCATGAAGAATGATTACAAATCTGGGTTATGCCTTTAGACTGGGGTAACTATCAATTATTTGTGCAGTGAAATGTTAAGTGAATTATTAGATTTAAAATGTAGGGGAAAGATAATCTTAAAAGGTTAAGAATAAATAGTTAAAGAAATGTCTATGCTTTTAAAAGCATCTTAATTAGATAATTAGAAAGGTTCTTTGGTATACCTGTCTCATCAGTAAAATTTTCCATTACTTTATATTTTACACTGAGAATACTGCCTATGGGTTGATTAGAAACAGACCTATGGGAGGGACTGCAACTATAACATAAAAGGAAAAATATTCGTATTTAGTTATTAGATATTTTTATACCCTTCAAAGACAGTAAATTAGTCTCTAATTCAGGATATCATACTTAAGTTGGGCAGATGGATGAATAAATAAATAATTTCAATGAAATATGCTAAATGGTGTGGTAGAAGAATGTATAAGCTTCTATTGGCAGTAGAAGAAAAGGACATATAAGCCGTGCTGGTATTTAAAAAAAATATTCCTAAAGGAGATGATCTCTTGGCCATTTCTGAAAGGCAAACAAGAGCGATCTAGGTTAAAAGAGTGAGTGACATTCTATGCAGAGGGAGAAGCAGATGCAAATATACACTTTACGAAATGTCATGACTTTTCAGAAAACTCCAGGTACAGTAGATTTTTATGTTTGCCCAAGGCAAGTTTTTCTTTACAGATTCTCTGATCTTATTTTGTAGGGAAGAAGTACTTTTTGAAACACACTATAAAACTTTTTGGTGGTAAGCATAATTGAGTTTAATCATTAGAATCATCAGAATAAAATGGATTCAATTGATTCATAATCTTTTAATAAATGCACCTGCTTCAGAAGAAGCTTTCTAGTTTCTGGGAATCAAATTTAATACTATATTTTATAAGTATGGAATTATTACTAAAGAGATTTTTGGTGAGTGGTAGTGTTCATTTCTTATGTTAATGTTGAACAAATGTAAACTTACTGTTTATAATAGTCTTACCACTTCTTCTTTATAAAAGAAGCATCCCAAATTTTCCACATCAGAAAGGGCTTATCATGAGCATACATATAATTAAAGATCAGAATGTCTATATTATTTAAGTTCCATATATATATGTTTACACACACATACATACAAACAACTCAATTTCTCAACTAGTTTCACAATAATCGATACATGTCATGTTAATACTTAAATATGTGTTACTAGTATACAGCTGAAAACTAATCTATTTTTGATATAGCAGTTGATCACATCACTCAAATACCTCCTATACCACACACAAAGCCTGCCATCATTCAAAGCTTAGAAATCTCAGTAATTTTGTCTCTTCTGGGGATTAAGATAGATATAAAATTGATCAGTGGAAGGGAAAGTTTACTATCGCTACCGATTAAGGTAATGGAGCAGAAAAACTGGGTTCAGGGAACAGAGATTGAGCAATAGATTGAGCAATACTTTTGCTACAGGGATTCACTGACAGCTAAGTGAGTGTGGATATGGTCTCAGCTCTTCACTTTCCCTGCTGGAATCAGACATTCCTAAACACAGCTCACTGTAAAGCAGACACTTACTGGCTTCTTTCCACATTGCCAGTTATCAATGTGTCTTGGCTCTAGGCCAAGCAGTATAGTGAAATTCATTAATTTAACATTCAGAGAATTAGGTAATGCTGGAATTGGAAGTTACTTCAGATACTAGGTCAGTTAGGCTAACTTTTGTATGATTCATAATCCACAAGACAGAGTGCTGGGAATGTTCTCTCTTGGCCCTCTTCCATAAGATAAGAAACAGACCCCAATTTTAGTGTCATTAGAAATTTATATATAAAAAAAATGTGATGGTCAGACTGCTGATGCTTGAATCTCGATTCTGATTTGAATCATATGTACTTTGGACAAGTTAAATGCACTATACTTTAGTTTGTTTATCTCTAAAATGAGATATACTCTACCTAGAAATGTTCTGAGAATTTATTAAAATTTATTTAATTTTTAAGGAATATTTCCTGACAGTTAATACTTAATGAGTATTTAATTACTATTTTTGTTTAAGTCTGCTTAACTTAATACTTTACCATTCTCAAATCTATTTCGTGTGACAAAACTTTTTTAAATATTATTTCATCTTGAGGGGAGAAACATTCATAAATGTTTGCTTTCCTTGGTCTACTTCTTATAAACAACACTAAAAGTATCTTAGCAGTTAGTATGAGTTACTAGCACCTGTATTAATCATAGAGCAATTTTATCCGTGAATTAGAAGTCAATATATTTTTGCACAGCATATCTTAAAGGCATCAAAGTCAGGTCACTAAGATATTTAGAATTTTTATCATTCTGATTTTGATAGCTAGCTTCAATTTTTATATGTTTGGCCATGTCAAAAAATTGTATAAATATTGAAATTTTAATCTAAAAATAATAAATTGGACATTATAAAATGTCATGCTATTTTAATTTTTTAATTAAATTCTAGCTGTGTACGTTAATGCAATTATGGGGTACAATGTGCTGGTTTCATACACAATTTGAAATACTTTCATGAAACTGATTACCATAGCCTTCACCACATTTTCTTAGTTATTGTGTTAAGATATTTATGTTCTATACTTAGGAGATTTAACATGTACCCTTGTACAATGCACTGTAGGTGTGTTCCCACCAAATACCCTTCCTCCACCCATTCTCCCCCCCTCCCTCCCCTCCTCTTGGACTATAGTTGGGTTATAGCTTTCATATGAAAGCAATAAATTTGTTTCAGAGCAGGGCTGAGTACATTGGATACTTTTACTTCCATTCTTGAGATACTTTGCTAAGAAGAATATGTTCCAGCTCCATCCATGTAAACATAAAAGAGGTAAAGTCTCCATCATTTTTTAAGGCTACATAATATTCCATAGTGTACATATACCACAATTTATTAATTCATTCATGGGTCAGTGGGCACTTGGGCTTCTTCCATAACTTAGCAATTATGAATTGGGCTACAATAAACAGTCTGGTGCAAAAATCTTTGTTATTGATTTTTGGTCGTCTGGATACATGCCTAGTAGAGGAATTGAAGGATTGAATGGTAGGTCTATTTTTAGATCCCTAAGTGATCTCCAAACATCTTTCCAAAAGGAACATATTAGCTTGAATTCCCAACAGCAGTGCAGAAGTGTTCCCTTTTCTCCACATCCATGCCAACATCTCTGCTTTTGGGATTTTGTGATGTGGGCTAATTGTACTGGAATTAGATGATATCTCAAAGTGGTTTTATTTTGCATTTCTCTGATGATTAAGGATGATGAGGATTTTTTCATGTGTCTGTAGGCCATGCAACTATCTTCCTCAGAGAAGTTCCTCTTTAAGTCCCTTGCCCACACTGAGATGGGATCACTTGTTCTTTTCTTGATAATATGTTTTAAATAATGGGCAACCTTGCCTGGTTCCTGGTCTGAGTGGAAATGATTTCAATTTTATTCCATTCAATGCAATATTGACTGTGAGTTTGCTGCCTCTATCAGTTTAAGAAATGTCCCTTCTATACCTATTTCCTTAAGTGTTCTGATCATGAATGGATGCTAGATATTATCAAAAGCTTTTTCTGCATCAATTGAGAGAATCATATGGTTTTTGTTTTTTGTTTTGTTTATGTGATGAATTATATTTACACATTTACATATGAATGATCCTTGAGATCATGGGATAAAACCCAGTTGGTCATGGTATATAATTTGTTTGATGTATTGCTGAATCTGTTTGTTAGGATCCTATTGAATATTTTTGCATCAATATTCATTAGAGATATTGGTCTATAATTTTCTTTTCTTGTTGGATCTTTTCCTGGTTTGGGGATCAAAGTGATGTTTTCTTCATAGAATGTTTTGGGTAATATTCCTATTTTCCCCTATATTTTGGAAAAGGTCAAGTAATATAGGTACTAGTTCCTCTTTAAAGGTTTATTAGAATTCTGATGTGAAGCCATCTGGTCCTAGACTTTTCATTTTGGGGAGATTTTGTATAGTTGATGTTATTTCAGAACTTGATATTAGTCTATTCAACATTTCCACTTCATTCTGGCTAAGTCTAGGAAGGTGGCATGCTTCCAAGTATTGGTCTATTTCCTTCAGATTTTCATATTTCTGAGAATAGAATTTCTTTTAATATTCATTAAGGATTTTTTGAATTTCTGAGGTGTCTGTTGTTATTTCTTCTTTGTCACTGCTGATTGATGAAATTAGAGATTTTACACTTTTATTCCTGGTTAGGTTAGCTAATGATTTATCTATTTTATTGACCTTTTCAAAAAACCAACTTTTTGATTTATTGATCTGTGGTATAATCCTTTTGCTTTCAATTTCATCTAGTTCTGCTCTAATTTTGGTTATTTATTTTCTTCTGCTTGGTTTGGGAGTTGGAATGTTCTTCCTTTTCCAATTGCTTGAGATGTCCCATTAAGTTGTTAACTTCCTCTCTTTCTGTTCTCTTAAGGAAGGCTGTTGGTTGAGATGTCCCGTTAAGTTGTTAACTTCCTCTCTTTTTGTTCTCTCGAGGAAGGCTTACAGTGCTATACATTGTCCTCTTAGAACTGCCTTTGTAGTATCCCAGAGTTTCTGGTAATTTGTGTTTTCATTATCATTTTGTTCAAAAATTTGGTAAATTCCTTCTTAAACTCATCTATGACCCAGTTATTGTTCAGTATGAGGTTATTTAGTTTCCATGTTTTTGTATGAGGATGCAGACTCCTGTTGTTACTGAGTTCAACTTTTATTCCAAGATGGTCCGAGAAGATACAAGGAATAATTTCTATTCTTTTAAATTTGCTGAGGTTAGACTTGCAACCTCAGATGTGATCAATTTTGGAGAATGTTCCATGGGCTGATGAGAAGAATGTGTATTCAGTTTTATTAGGATGAAATGTTCTATAGATGTCTGTTAAATCCAGTTGTTGAATAATTAAGTCTAAAATTGATTTGTTAGTTTCTTATTGGAAGATCTATCCAACACTGCCAATGGCATGTTAAAATCTCCAACTATTATGGTGCTGGAGGAAATCAAGTTGCTTATGTCTGTGTCAAGTTGCTCTTGTCATGTCAAATTGCTCATGTCAGAGTCTCTCTTATAAATTGAGGCGCATTCTGGTTGGGTACATAAATATTAATAATTGAAATCTCATCATGTTGCATGTTACCCTTAACAAATATGAAGTGACCATACTTATATTTTCTTACTTTTGTTAGTTTAAAGCCTATTACATATGTTGATAAAATTGCAACACCTACTTTTTTCTGATTTCCATTTGCCTGAATTATAGATGACCATCCCTTCACCCTGGGTCTATATTTATTTCAAGGGAAAATGAGATTCTTGTATGCAGCAGATATCTGGCCTGAGTTGTTATTTTTTTTATTTTTTATTTTTTTGAGACGGAGCCTCAAGCTATTCCCCTGGGTAGAGTGCTATGGTATCACAGCTCACAGTAACCTCCAACTCCTGGGCTCAAGCGAGTCTCCTGCCTCCTCCTCTCAAGTAGCTGGGACCACAGGCGCCCACCACAACGCCTGGCCATTTTTTGGTTGCAGCCATCACTGTTGTTTGGCAGGCTTGGTCTGGGGATTCGAACCCACCACCTTAGGTGTACGTGGCTGGTGCCTTAGCCAATTGAACCACAGGCGCCGAGCCTGGCCTGAGTTTTTGTATCCAGTCAGCCAACCTGTGCCTCTTTCGAGACAATTTAAGTCATTCACATTCACTGAGAGTATTGATAAGCCTGGTAGTAGTTTGGGTATCGAGTATTTCAAAAGTCCAGTGGATATTTTTAATCCTTTTCCCCCTGTTGAAGTTCAAATTTGATCAAAAGTTTCTGAGTGAGTTTATATTTGTGGTGGAGGATTGCACTGGTCATTATGGATGATAGGTCTAAGAATATCCTGGAGAGCTGGTTTAGCTATGGCAAATTTCTTCAATGTGTGAATGTCATTAAAGTATTTAATTTCTCCATCATAAATGAAACTTGCTTTAGCTGGATACAGGATCCTAGGTTGAAAGTTATTTTTCTTTAGGAGATTAAAAGCCAATGACCCTCTTCTAGCTTGAAAGGTTTCAGCAGAAAGATCTGCAGTCATTCCAATATTCTTCCCCTTGTAAGTTATGGTTTTCTTACATCTGGCTGTTTTCAGAATTTTCTCCTTCAGTCAACTTTAGTGAAGTTAATTATGATGTTTCTGGGGGTTGTCTTATTCGGGTTGAGTCATGTTGGGTTTCTGAAACTGACTGCTATCTGCATTTCAGAATCTCTTGGCATGTCTGGAAAGTTCTCCTTCATAATCTAATAAAAAAGGGCCTCTGTGCTTTGTGAAGCAACTTTGTTGCCTTCAGGAATTCCTATAAGGTGAATATTAGTTTTCTTTGAATTATCCCAAAGCTCTTTGAGAGAATGATCGATTTTTGCTCTCCATTTCTCTCCTCTTTAAGCTCTTGGGAGCATTCAAAACTTTGTCTTCAATGTCAGAAATCCTTTCTTCTGCTTGCTCCATTCTGTTACTGAGGGATTCTACTATATTTCTCAGATTTTGGAGGGCTGCAAATTCTTGTCTCAATATGTCAAAATCTTTGGTGATTTTTTCTTTGAATTCATTGAATTCTTGAGACAAATTTTGAATTATTTCTAGAATTTCTAATTCTAACTTTACTTCCATTCTGTTATTCTTATTTGCCATCCAAATTCTAAACTTAATTTCTGACATCTCAGCCATTTGTTTATGAATAAGATCTTCTGGTGTCTGCTTTGTCATTACCTGGGGAAGTTGATCTACTCTGATTATTCATGTTGCCAGAGTTTTTCTGCTGATTCTGTCCCATGATAATTTTTCACCATTTGGCCAGATGAGCAGCTAAGGTGAAATGAGATTTGGGGTTCCTGGAGCAGTGATTAACCAGCTCTTTGCCCAAGAGCTGTGACTGGTGACCACAGCTTTTCCCCTACACCTTAGCAAAGGACCCATAAAGTACTATAGCCTGAGACACTGGGGACCCGCCTGGTGTGGTTGGGCTAGGTGGCTCTGTCTTGTATTCTGCTAGTCTCTGTCCAATCCTATTGAATCAGTAACTATGGTTGGAATCTCAGTTGTGGAGAAATACCAGGAACTAAGACAACCCATGCCCCACAGGCAACAACTGGAAAAGGAAAATGAAACCTTCCCACAACAACACAACCAGGGTATGACCTTGGATGGTCTTTGGGTGATTGGCCCAGGTCAAAAGTTCCAAATCAATTGTCCCAGTCAGCAGCAAGTCTCAAGTGGGAGAGTTCAAAAAGTCTACAGAAACTAGATAGGAGGATTATGCTGGTAGCTCAAGTGTGGCTCACTCTAGTGCTCCATGGAGTCAGAAGGGCCCTCCTAGCAAATGAGTTAGTCTGGGGAGGTTGATGCCTCCTTCCCCACCTTGCACCTCTGTCATACCCAGTTATTGGTAACTGCATAGGGCTGTGGCCTATTCCTTTCAATAAGCAGATGCAGCAGTAGTTTGTACCTGCCTGAGTCACAGGGAGATCTATGTTTCCTCAGACAGGCTGCTGCACTCTGCTACCAGCTGTCAGGGGGGAGCTGAAGCCTGATTACCTCAGGTGCTTAAGGGAAGCTGGGTATTGTCACTCAGTTACAGCCCCACACCAGATTAATGTTGCTGCCACTTATATTCTCCCAGAATTTGCATTTCTGTCCCAGCTGTACTCCACTGTGGGCCAGGTGCTATTTGACTTCACAGAAACTGCACTTCAGCCTTGACCTGTGCTGTTGCTACTGCACCAATTGTCACAGAGCTGATGTCTCTGTCTCTGCTGCACTCTGTATTGGGGTGGGCATGGTTAGAGCTGACAAAAGGTTCTCAGTTCCTGCCTCTCCCTCAGCTGCTTTTGTCCCAGCTATGCTTGTCCAGGGTCTGGGTACATCTTGGACTCACAAAAGCAGCAATTCTGACTCAACCATGCCCTGGGAGTAAGCTGCCAGTGTGGTGGCATATTCTAGCCTCATTCCCTACCAAGCTCCTCCTGGGCAGGTACCGCCTCATGCATACCCTTTGCTCACAGGGCCTGCATTTCCATGGCTGCCACTGGAGTAGAGGCCTGGCTCCCTCTGGTTGTTAAGAGAGATGGGAAGTGTTTCTCCAGAATATCACCAGGGGTGTGAGCCCTATTGTTGCCACCAGGGCCACTGCCACCCCTGTTGCCACTGCTCTGTGCCAGCACACAGTTTCTCTCTCTCCTGTGTGGCTTCCTCACACCACAATCCTTGCTTTATACCCATGCTACTGAGTTAGCACAGACTTGTAACAGTCCAATATTGTCCATATTTCTCAGGAAAATGCCCAAGATTCTGGATAGGACTGGCTTGGAGGATATGCTTTCAGATCTCAGGGTGGTAATGGAGGGGGGTGCTGGGAGTTCAGAATTATGAGTAAAGTATATGTTCAGTTTTATGCCTGGTACGAGAGTGCCATGGCACACTAGTGGGCCCTCTCTGGGGAAGGAGATCTGGTTTTTAATGGCTCTCTCCTGTGGAATAGAAAAGGAAGAGATCTGAACTCTGCTCCCTTGTTTGTAGAAAGTACACTGTAAGCTGTTCTCATGGGGGAGGGGACTCCCATTGGCTTTGCAATGGGTTTTGTACCTATCGTTTGTTTCCTTGGAGTTGCAGCTTGCCTTAGCAAGGATGATGTGCACTCTACAATCTTTTCTCTTGGCTCAGCTCCGAACCATCAGCTTACTTGATAAACTTCTGTCCTTTAACTCTGCTTCTAGACAGGTGACTCAGTGGAAAGCTGGCTCCAGTCAGCCATCTT
This sequence comes from Galagoides demidoff, assembly GCA_963574575.1. Classification (NCBI taxonomy): domain Eukaryota; kingdom Metazoa; phylum Chordata; class Mammalia; order Primates; family Galagidae; genus Galagoides; species Galagoides demidoff. The sequence goes on along the minus strand of CAUYQV010150709.1, from coordinate 27,591 downwards.
CCCTCTTCCCTCCCGGCATGCTATTTTAAAAGAAACTGGTACTGAATTACTTTTGGGTAAAATAGAAAGAAAATGGGAGCAAGGACCAGCTATATTTCATTCATTGCTAGGTTAATAGAACAGTACCTGGTATAGTAGACCCTAAACAAATATTGTGGACTTAGCAATTAATTAGTTATTACATGCACACTCTTACCTTTTTACCATATGAGCCTTTCATTTCATGACACAGCAAGCAGGCCCTCACCAGATGTTGTTGCCATGTTCTTTGACTTGACAGCCTCTAGAATCATGAGATAAATAAATTTCTGTTCACTATAGATTACCACATCTCAAATATTACCACATCTGCTACAGCAACTGAAAATATGCCAGACATATTTCAATTTCCAGCAACAAAAAGTCATCTATAATACTATTTGAAATTCTCATTTTTTCAAACCACCAAAGCTAATAGTTTGAAGTCAAAAGTTTCTTTCTTTTTTTTGAGACAGAGTCTCAAACTGTCACCCTGGGTAGAGTGCCATGGCATCATGGCTCATAGTAACCTCCAACTCTTAGGCCTAAGCAATTCATTTGCCTCAGCATCCCAAGTAGCTTGGACTACAGGTACCTGCCACAGGGCCCAGCTATTTTTCCACTGCAGTTTTCATTGTTGCTTTAGCTGGCCTGAGCTGGATTTGAACCTACTAGCCTCAGTGTATGTGGCTGATGCCCTACCCACTGAGCTACAGGTGCCGCCTGAAATTTTCCACTATTTTTTTAACCTAGATAGTTTTATTAAAAATTTATCTTTGTATAATACTGTGGGCATAGGTTGGGTGAAGTGTTTTTAGGTTGTAAGTTTTGTTGATTTCCACAAAATACAATAAGAACTATGCCCTTGTATACTATGCCCTCACTATAACTCCCACCTGGAGACTGACTGAAGATTGGGTACAAGAAGATGGCATGGAAAGGAATTTAGTTGTTAATATATTTGAACCTTGGTATCTGGAGATAGATATCAATGTATGAATAAGTCTAAGTGACAGGATACTTGTATATGCTACATCAAATTAAAAAGCACTTATATTTTTATTTGGTACTTTAATTGCTCAAAAACTAAATGTGTAATTAATTATTAAAAAGTGGAGCTTCCTGTCTTCAAAGAAAATTCAATTATTCTAACACATAAACTATTAAAGTATTTTATTTTTTACATGCATATATTTTTTTCATTATTTACCACCTATTCTGAAAAGGTCTTGATTTTAATGTGCTGAGAGTGCATACATTGACTGTCATGCAGATTTTTTAATATACAGCTCTTGTTTCTAAACCAATTACTAGTTTTTATTAAAGTGATTACTGAAACTATGTCAAGTATTTTTAAATCATTATAGCTTGAATATTAGTAATCATTAATTACCTTGCACACACTAGCTGTCCAATTTTATTTAATTTACATGCCTATTTGACTCACTAATATCCTTAACATATTGCAGTTGATTTTTAATATAAAATATTAAGGACAGTTAGAAAAATAAAAGAAGCCTTTAATATCTTCAAGAAATGCTTATATAATATTCTGGTAGTAAGTAATTGAGAGGATGAAACTATTTGTACCTCTAGCTTCCATAGTACATAATTTCAAATATTAAATTTATGTTCTGAATATAATGATAGTAATAGTATATGCCTTGATTATGTGTAGAAATTCAATAAGCATTTTATACTTTGATATCTCTGATATAACATATTTATGCTTTTACACTTGCTGTTGCATACTGTCTATATTCTAACGTGTAACGTATGTTTAAAAGAAGACTTAGAAATAACACCAAGAATAATCTTTAAAACAGTTTATATAGAGGATAATATTTAAATTAATATTTGGAATAAAAAATTCTATGTTTACTTGTAACATTTTTGCCTCCCCCAAAGAAAATTTTGACTGTTATATAACAATTTATAACTTAGAAGAGTTAAATTTTAATAATTTTTAATTTATATAATAAGAAAGTACTAAAACAATATAAAATGTGCTTTCAAATTTCATTAAACAGGCATATGTTAAAACTCTACTTCAGATAAATTCCTACAACAATTATTAAAGAGAATTGATTTGGTAATATCCAAGATCTAAAGTTTCTTTACTTTCAAAACTATTCACAATGTTCTGAGGTCTAAGGACTGATTAATGACATTTTCTTTTGCATTTTTACTCTGTTGTGTTTTCCAACATTTCTTTTATTCCTATTTATGCTATAAGTCTCTAATGAGACAGTGATTAGCCATTATATCATCTACCTGTACTGAAATCTATTTCATTGAGGAAGTCCAACTGACTCTTATGTGGAAGCCCTCTTAACATAACTCATGAAATAATCTTTAGCTTATCTAATTCCTAAGAAGGATCTGCCTTGCAAATCATCATTAATGTTGTTTTTAATCAATATTTTAAAAATTCTAGTATTTGTTTCAAAAGAATAAAATAAACAGTAATTTTTGTTGAAAATTTGATGGGTTTTTGCTTATATTCTTCATGGCTATCTAAGTTAGGCATTAACTTCATATTATAGGGGAAAAAATCTTGAATTAACAGCTATAAAATGAGCCGGTCAAAATCACATGAATATCTTGAAGCAGAGAATGAATTTAAATTTCAGGTCAATCTTATTAAAAGTGTGTGCTCTTTTTGAGATACATTCTGCCTTTCAAAAATAAGGGCTGGGCATGATCCACTTTATTTCTTATCCCAGGAGGGTGAGTCACGAAGATTCCTGGAGCCCAGGAGCTCTAGGCTATATTGAGCTATGAACTATGATCACACTACTGAGTATCTCTGCCTTTTTTTTTTTTCAAAGAAAGATGTTAATTATTTAGCTAAAGATTTGATATATCACATGTATATAGATGACCACATTTTTGACACTTTACTGCTGACTTCTTTTTAATCTTCAACCTTTTTTCCCTCTTTTTTCTCTACTCTGTAAAGACTGATAAGAAAGCATATTTATGTCACATACTTTGGAGTCAATGAAAACTTTAAATCTCACAAATATCTTGCCTGTGCATGGGATTTTTCTCTAGTTACACATTATGCAACTATTCCCCTGTGCTTTGCTGAAGCCATCTCTCACCTATTTGCATGATCTCTCCAAGAGTTCTTTGGGTGAGTAGTAAACTTTTTCTCAAATTCTCTTTTTTGTAAAGAATCATTAGCTTCAGTCTTCAAACGAAATTTTAAGTAGAGAACTATCCTTCTTCAGTGAGGGTAGTCATAAAACCATTGGCATCAAAAACAGAATATGTAAGGCTATAACCTCTGCTCTTTAAAGATCTCTTTTCTAATGCGTTTGGTTTATTAACTGGGAAAAACTGTGGCACATAGTGTGTAGGATGCCTCCCCTGCTTGCGCTTTGGGTTGTGTTGCATTATGCTGAATCACTCAAGTCCTGTCAAGCTTCTGTTATATGAATTTAGCTTAGCTAAGTCAAAATTTCACTAAATGATACTTAGGAACAAAAGTAAGGAAATGGTCCTTTCTTAAAGTAGCCATGGGTTCTGTCTTTACCTAGACTTCTTCGTGTGTCTTAGAATGAATGATGTATTATGATTATCATAATTCTTGCATAATTCTTGCATAAACTGTGACTGATGCTAGGCTCTTACCTGTGGCCAGTTGGTTCTTTGTTCCGAGCAGGTGTTGGCCTTCATTCTATGGAGTACTTAAGAGAAGGACTTACATCTTATGTGAGATATAGCTCCAACAGGTGCATCAAGAAAGAACAATGAATGGAAAGTAAAAGAGAGAGACAGAGGGAGAGAGAAGATATGAGCAGCAGATGGTCTTAAAACTGTCTTCTGCCACTACTACCTGTGCCTCCATTATAATAAAGATCCTGATTATTAGGTTATAGGAGAAAACAAACATGGTATCACACCACACAAACGTTTATAAAAAATGGTCTCAAATGCCTTGTCCTGACTCTTGCTAAAAGGCCAAAGGACAACATGACCTTACTGACTGATTGTAAAACATACTGAAAGTGAACATGGATGCTCTTAAGTGCTGAGGCATATTAACATGATGAAAGGATATTTTATGCCCAGCTTAGCCCTGGGACCCAAAAATCTGTAAGTAAAAACCACAGATAATTCCCCTAATTTTGAAGCCATGGAGTAGAACTCTCTGGAGGAGGAAGCTTAACACTATTAATGGGATAGAGAAGATTCCCCCTAAATATACCTGTGATTATCCAATAGATAACAAGATAGGAGTAGAAAACTAAAATTTCTTGCTTCTTACATATCAAAGATTTAAATTAAGATCACCCATGTCTCGGTCCACACCAAGGCTCAGATAGCTAAGGTCCAATTTAATGTACAAACTGATAGGTTAGTGTAAATTTTAGAAATATGTGTCAAACTTCCCCAGGTAACGTTAGAGATTTTTATTACCCTAGTTTTTGGTGCAATGGACCTATGAGATGTCAAATATCAAAACAGAGAAGATGCTCTGTCCTGGATGCCTAGAACAAACAGAAAGGGTTTCCCTCCATCATCTGCAATCGCCAAATTGTGAGAAGCCAATGAAATAGTCAGGTCATTGACAATATAATCTCTGAGGTGCCTCACAGGGATTCTCCTCATACCATAACTCACCAGTAGATTTTATCAGGCCACTGACTGCCTCTCTGCCATGCCATACTCAATATGCCTTGAACATGGTAGATATATACTCCAACATTTTTCTCATATCTTCCATTCAATACACCACCACTACCCCTTATCCTTCAGGGACTCACTGAAACACTCCTTGTTGCCTTCAGAGTTCCAGACAGTAATGACATTGACCAAGGAACAAGGTACTTACTTTGTGTTTCAAAATAACAACACTGGCTCTTAAGGCATTCAATAACACTTTTACCTTTCCTATCAGCCCCAGGCTGCTCTTCTTATGGAATACTATACTGGCTTGCTTTGACAAAACTTATTTAAAAATAGCAATATATCCTAAATGGGTCTTGCTTCTGAGAGTGGCCCTCATTGTATTAAATTCCTGGCCTTTTCAGCACTCTGATTGGTATCAAATGCACCAAGAACACTTTCTGTTGCGTTTTTTACCTTCTGCAGTGATTCTCAACCTTCCTAATGCCTCCTAATGCCGTGACTCTTTAATACACTTCCTCTTGTTGTGGTGACCCCCAACCATAAAATTATTTTCGTTGCTACTTCATAACTGTAATTTTGCTACTGTTATGAATTGTAATGTAAATATCTGATATGCAGGATATATTTTCATTGTTACCAAAGGGTCGTGAACCACTGGTTGAGAACTGCTGCTTTATAGTAACACTTTGCACATCTGGATGTTTGAAGATCACACTGAACTAAACATGCCTTCATGACCCTTTCTCCCCTTTTATTCCATTTTGGTCTTGCCACCAGCCAGTTTGGGATGGAAGCCCCTCCAAGGATAGATTGTAATCAGGGCATGTGTATCTCTAAGGTTAATTGTTGATCACCTCACCATAATCTTTGATAAATAAAGTGTCATAGAATAATCTTTGTAGTTAGAAATATTTTTGCAAAATATCAAACTTAGCTTTATTTTCAGAAAAGGATAAAAGAAATGGAAAATATTAGTGCTGACTGATGAGAATTCCTGAGGATTTCTTTATGCCTAGCATATTTCCCTCAAGATTTTAAATCCAATAATAATATAAAATTATCTTGTTGAATACCTCTATAGAGAAGCATTGTGGTAGGCATTGTGGGAAATTTGAAGAATAAATGAGGAACATGGCTGTTATTCCCATACAGCTTATCATATAATTAAAGATAGATACACCCATGCATACATACTCACAGACAGATATCTGAAACCAAATAGTCAAATAATATTTGATAATACTAGGTACAATAAAATAAAAATAAGTTATGATAAGTTTTAAAGTATCACATGGCTATAAAATATCAGGGAAAAGTTGATAATCTTTGAAAGATAATAGTTAATTGAATAGTAAGAGTGTAATGAACAAATGTAGCTCTCAAACGAAAGAAAACTAAAGGATATAAGTTGGAATAATGGAGAGAAAAAGAAAAACAAGTCCACTTATTTCTTTAATTTTTATGAGATATAATGATAGGAATAGTACATAATTTTTTCACACTCAAATTAATATATTTTATTTAAGTTTAAGAATATTGTTTGAAGTGAGGGTGCAAAGCAAGATAGTGGACTAGAAACATCTTTTTATTAGCCATTTGTGGTGAGGCAAAGGAAAGAAAACTCTAGCCACCTCTGATTAGGGTAACCTACACAGGGAAATCACTCCAGAGGCATAAAGAATTAGTGATGGACTCCAGAAGCCAGGGAGGAAGTGTAGAGCTAAGGAAAATAAGCACAGAAGGCAAGGGCTTAGGAACTAGCACTAGAGATCTAGAGCTGAGGAAAACCAGCACTAAAGGCCAGCCCTCCCACAGAGGACTGGGGACCAGTAAAGGCTGTCCTGCAATTTTTATTAAATGCCGTGGAAGGCTTAAATGAGTGAGAGGACTCAAACAGGTCAGGAAGGGAGAAGTAGAGTGGATCTCCCATTGGCTTGGCTACTAACTGGCCACTGCCACTGTGGGAAGGTCCTGTGGGAAAAGTAGTCCAGAAGATTCTAGTGCACAGCTGGCTCTGGTTTGCCTGTGCAACTCGGGCATCCACACTTGCAGTGAGCTGACTGGTCCCCACACCCTGGGAAGGCCACTTTATTGTCAGGGGACATTGTTTGACGTGCCTCCTAAGATATCTGATAAGAGCTTTAGGACCCCAATTCCATGGGGATCAAATGCTAATGAAGCAACCAGGTCTTGATCGAGGTCAGTTAAGACAGGATTCCGTCTACTCTGCAACTAGAGAGTGGCTTCCAGCTCTCATCTTTCACAGTAAAATAAGCATGTGTTTTGTGTCTCCTAACAGTACAGTGCCACCTGGCGTCCAGGCAATATAGCGATGTATGTGTGGATTATATATGTATACATAAATATATATTTCTTTTATTTTTCCAACTTTTAACAATTTTTCCCTTAGGTTTTTTTTTACTTAGTTGTTGTTTTTTATTGCTGTTTGGTTGTGTTTTTATTTTTTTTTCTTTCTTTTTTCAATAGCAAGGGGTCCATCATTGTTGTTATGGTATTTCAGCTCCTTTTTTCTCTCTTTTTAAAAAATGTATCTCCTCTCTCTTCTGGTGGAGATTTTTCTACTTTTCTCATATTATCCACATGAAATTTTCATACAACAGATAACATATCGACATATTTTCACTTCTTGTATATTACTGTATTTTTAATTTTCTTTATCTATTTTCATTTTTTTCTTTTCTCTGACTGCTGGGGGTTGCAACATTGAACTTGCTGGGGGGGGGGGTCAGAGCATTGGTCTGGCTCAAGCAGGTCTGTAGCTCATGGTTTCAGGTGTCCTTCTAGCTTGGTCTTTGGAAAGGCAGTATTGGTAGGTCCCCACTGCAACAAACTGCTGCTTTTTTTTTTTTTTTTCATTTTCTATATTTGGCAGAGGTTTGATATTGCTTTTTTCCAAGCTGGTAAAGAGCTTCTGACTTCAGGGACTTTCCCAGCCCTGCCACCCAAAGTTGCACAGTTGCATGTGTGGCCATAGCAACCTACTGAACCACCATTTCTCCAGTCACTCTCTTTTTCTCCTTCTGTCCTTCTTCTTTACTTTTCTTCAATTCTTTTCTTTCATACCTTCTTTGTTCTATCTCTTTTTTCTTCTTTTTCTGTTCTCGCTCTTTACTCTTCTCTTCCTTTTGACCTTATGTCAAACGCTACATCAACACCTAAGGTCTGAGACAAGATAATTTAAAGTGAAGGATGCAGTGAGAAGGAAAAAAGTAGGGGAAAGAAGTGAAGAAGAAGAAAACACACATGAGGAGCCAAAAGAAAAATTTGGGCAACCTGAAAAATAAAAACAGAGCACTCCCCCAAAGGACCATTAAGCAGCTATTGCAGATTCCACCTATAAGGAATTAATGGAAATGACATCAAAGGAATTTAAAATATGGATAGCAGGGCAATAAAATGAAATGATGAGAAATTGGAAAAACAGAATCAACAAATGAATGAAAAATATGATGAATATGGAAAGGATATGACGGAGCTTAAGGAATTGAAGGAGTTAATCTGGGAGTTTAAAGACGCAATAGAAAATATCAGTAGCAGATTAGATGATGGAGAAGAAAGAATCTAGAGGGAAAAAATCTCAAAGAAATTGAAGTCTTACTGGAGGATATCATAACTGAAACTTTCCATGTTTCACTAAAAATATTTCCCAAAACTTTCCCTTTAGGTATATCAAACCTCACGTCATCTAAACACAAATAGAGCATCACCTCAACTATTATAATGAACTTATCCAAATTCAGGATGAAAGAGAAAATTCTGCAAGCAGCCAGGAGTAAATACCAATTTGCCAGTTGGCAGATACATCAGGGTGATTTTTGAGCTAAAATTTTAAATCTACAAGAGAACGGTCAGCTACATGTAACCTTCTTTAAACAAACAAACAAAAAAAAAAACCCCAGAAAACAAACAAAAAAAAATTTCAGTCCAGAATTCACTACTATGCTAAACTCAGCTTCAAAATTGGTGGAGAAATCAAATCTCTCACTCATATACAAACACTGAGGAAATTTGCCACAACAAGACCAGCTCTACCAGAAATATGTAGACCTAGTCCCCACATTGACCATCACAATGGACCACCAGCAAACTAAACACCCACAAACTAAATTACAAAAACTAGCTTCTACAATGGCACAAAGGATAAAACTAGGCAACAGACTTTCACAAAAGAAGATGAATAGAACTCCACTTATCAATTCTCTCAATAAATGTTAATGGCTTGGCTCCCCCATTGAAGAGGCATAGGCTGAAAAAAGGACAAAAAAAGACTCGGGGTAAGGGAATGGGAAACAGTATTTCAGGCAAATGGAAATCAGAAGAAAAGGAGGGGTCATAATCTTATTTTCATATACAAATGGATTTAATGCAACTAAAATTAAGAAAGATAAAGATGGTCAATTCATACTGGTTAAGAGAACAATACAAAAAGAGGTTATCTCAATTCTAAATATTTATATACCCTATTAAAAGCTCCCAGAATTATGAAACAAACCTTGATTGGTCTGCCCAATATTATATCCCATAGCATCATAATAGCTGGGAATTTTAACACCCCTCTGAAGAATTGGACAGATCATCTAAAAAGAAACTAAACAAAGATACAAAGGACTTAAATTTGACCCTAGAACAAATGGGATTAATAGACATATACAGAAGACATCGTCCCAAAGCTAAAGAATATATATTCTTCTCAGAAGCCCATGAAATATACTCCAAAATAGATATGATCCTTAGGATACAAATCAAACCTCCACAAAATTTTAAAAGAGTTGAAATTATACCTTTTATCTTCTGAGACCACAAGACAATAAAGGTGGAACTCAACTCCAACAAAAATTTTCATCTCTACACAAAGACATGAAAATTAAACAGCCTTATGCTGAATGACAATTGGGTTCAGGAAGCGATAAAGGAGGAAATTGTCAAATTCCTTAAACATAAGACAATGAAGCTATGAGTTACCAAAACCTATGGGTCAGTCATAAGACTATGGGTCAGCCATAAGAGGGAAATTTATCACTTTGGATTTATCATTTTGGATGTCTACATCCGAAAACAGAAAGCATCTCAAAGAAATGGAAAAGGAAGAGCAATATAATGCCAAATGTGGGAGAAGAAAACAAATAACCAAAATGAAATCAGAAATAAATGAAGTTGAAAACCAAAGAAACATTCAGAAAATTAATCAGACAAAAAGTTGGTTCTTCAAAAAGATAAATAAAATCAATAAACCTGTGGCCAGATTAAATAGAAACAGAAAAGTAAAATCTCTAATAACCTCAATGAGAAATGAAAAGTGAAAATAACAACTGATACCACAGAGATATAATAGATTATTTCTGATGAACACAAGAAACTCTATGCCCAGAGATTTGACAATGTGAAGGAAATGGACTGACACCTGAAATCACAGTATTCTAGACTTAACCAAGAAGTAATAAATCTCTTGAACAGATCAATATCAAGCACTGTGATTGAAGAAACAATGAAAAAGCTTCCAACAAAAAAAAGAACTGGACCAGATGGCTTCACAAGTATTCTATCAAACCTTCAAAGAAGAGCTTGTACCTATACTGCAAAACCTATTCCAAAACATTGAGAAGAAAGGAATCTTCCCCCAACATGTTCTGTGAAACAAATATTAGCCTGATACCAAAATCGGGAAAGGGTCCAACTAAAAAGGAGTATAACAGGCCAATTTCATTAATGAATATAGATGCAAAAATAGTCAATAAAATCTTAGACAATAGATTACAGATAACATTAAAAAAATTATACATCATGATCAAGTAGGCTTTATCCCAAGAATTCAAAGCTGATTTAACTTATGCAAATATGTCGATGTAATTTACCACATCAATAGAAGCAAAAACAAAGACCACATGATCCTTTCAATGAATGCAGAAAAATCATTTGGTAAAATTCAGCATTCTTTTCTAATAAGAATACTTAAAACTGTAGGCATAGGTGGCACATTTCTTAAGCTGATTGAAACCTTCTACAATAAATGCAAGACTAATATCATACTGAGTGGAGTAAAATTGAGAGCTTTTTCACTTAGAGCTGGAAGCAGACAAGAATGTCCTCTATCACCACTACTATTCAATATAGTGCTAGAAGTTCTAGCCAAAGCAATCAGGCAAAAGAAGGATAGTAAAGGCATCCAAATGGGGGCACAGGAGGTCAAATTATCACTCTTTGCTGATAATATGATCTTATACTTGTAGAATACCAGAAACTTAAACTCAAAACTCCTGAAAATGATTAAGAAATACAATAACGTCTCAGGGTATAAAATCAATGTTCACAAATCAGGCATTATTAAATGGCTATAGTAGCCAACTTGACAAGCTAATCAAGGACACAGTGATCAGACAAATGAAAACCAAAACCACCCTGAGATATCACCTAAACCCAGTGAGAATAGCTCACATCACAAAGTCTCAAAGTCGCAGATACTGGCATAGATATGGAGAGAGGGGAACACTTTTACACTGTTGGTGGAATTGTAAACTAATATAGTGTCTTGGAAAGAAGTTTGGAGAATCCTCAAAGAACTCAAATTAGACCTCCCAATTGACCCACAATTCCACTTCTGAGCATCCACCCAGAGGAAAAAAATTATTTTATCATAAAGACGTTTGCACTAGATTCATCTAGATGTGGAAGCAACCTAAATGCTCATCAACTTAGGAAAGGATTAACAACTTACGGTATATGTATACCACAGAATACTATTAAGCCACAGAAAAGATAGTGATTTCACATCTTTAGTATTAACCTGGGTGGAACTGAAACACATTCTTCTTTGGAAAGTATCACAAGAATGGCAAAGCAAATATCCAATGTGCTCAATACTAACCTGAAGCCAGCAGATGATATAATTTATTCCCACATAGGGGAAAAACTCATTTCAATTCAAGTTGGGAGGGAGGGGAACAAAAGAATGGAGAGAGGGATGGAGGGAGGTTTGGTGTGCTCCCACTGAATGGCCACAATGTATGGCACACATTTTGGGTGTGGGATACAACTACAAGAGGGACTCTCTCTAACAAATTCAAATGTTGTGATCTGGTTGTTTGTACCCTCACATTAACCTGAAATAAAAATAAATAAATAAAAATAAAAGTGAGAATACAAATTTTAAAAGGATCATTGCTTGAATTAACTAAATTGGGATGAAAACACATCAAGTAACATTCAAACTGCTGGAAAAATGACTTCACAGAGAGACAAAAACCTCTGAAAATAATAAACATCAATAAAACAAATGTAAGGATAGAAAAAGTGAGTCAGAAATTAGTCATACGAAAAATTGAACTCTTTACGATCCCCAAAGGCAAACCACTGGCACTCAGACAGATTGAAAACTATAATATGGAAAAGGCCCAAGTAAACAATAGAGAAAGGTTGATAATCATAATAATGGTAACGGAATTAAATAAAACTGTAACAAGAGTAAATTCAAAGCAAAAATTATTACATTAGACATTTAATTTATAGTATTTAGAAAGCTGTGTGCACCAAATATCTTACTATTGGTTTCAGAGTAAAAGATGACTTGAAAGAAACAACATACTAAGGCAATTTATTAATATTTATCTCTAGCATTGGTACAATAATAATAAAATAGGCTATCATACATAAATAACTCAATAATTAAAATTACATGTATATATAACATTGAAAAACATGTATAAATACATTTAAACACTGCAAACTTTCTCTGTATCTTCTTTTTTATTGATAGAAAAAGTATAATGCTTAATACATGTTGAGTAAAGAAGAAAATCATAAAATTCTGAAAAATAGAAATTGCAGAATTTTATACTTTGATTATACCACATTTAGAACTGTAAAGATCTTGTACATGTAGAAATAAAAAAATATCTTAGGGGAGTAGAAATTTATTCATTTATTTCTTAAACAAATGAATAAAAGAGGTAAACAAAAAAATAGTTTCTAAAAAATAACAAACTATATATTTAAAATTATGAGATTATACTGAGAAGAAAATTAACTGCCTAAAGCCCTTTATTACTCACAGCAATAAAAACAATAAAATATACATTTAATCTGATAGCACAAAGAATAAAAAATATAAAGACTACAATGTATAAATATGAAAACAAGTTTTAAAATGAAAAAAGGATGCACAACAAAATTATAGCAAATCTAAGATGTGATTTTTGAGAAAATATTAGTATCAAATGATAGCTAGTCAAAAAATAAAGAAAGAAATACCAAAAAAAAAAAATTCTTTCAAAGCAGAAATTTCACCAGCCAAAGTTAAGCAGGAGAGAAAGACTTTATCGAAAGGCTATTTCAGCAGAGGAGAGAGCATACAAAGCAATCTGAACTCAATACTGCTGTTACAAAAGTCTTTTACGAGATCTGAGTTTGCTAATTGGCTTTAACCAAAGGAAAATAAACCTTCTACTACCTTCAATACAGTGGTAGTTTTCTAGCTTGAAGTTAGGCTCTAAAGAAGTTGGACTCCTCCTTTCTGATAGAGACTGGAAAATAGGGTACTATCTTCCTTGATGACATTTCTGAGAAATGGCTCCCTGGTCCTTGCAAAATACATTCCTAAGTTATAAAACCAGCAAAAGGCTTTTAAAAGATTTAAAAGATCTCAAGGGAGCCGAGTAAAAATTCACAATTACAAATGTTGTAAAGGTAATGCTTTACCAAAAGGGAAGTCATGGGGCTAGAATCAGATTCTTACCTGAAGTTTAATCAAGCTTAGGGGAACATTAAGGCCTTTTGGGTCAATATTCCAGGATCACACATTTCCAGAAGTTACTATTTTCAAACTTTAATATAGCACATAATTCTCATGCTAATTAAAATTTTTTAGAACACAGAAAAACGAGAACACTTTCTACTCTTTTTAAAAGGCAGTGCATAACCCTTACACCTGAACATTATAAAGTACCAAATGTAAAATACCAATCTCATTGCTGAGAATTTACATACACACTATATTTAGTATTGATCCAGTATAGAATCTATTGATTCTAGCTGACATTAAAAGAAAAACCACTGGAGGATTGGAACTGTGTCAGTCAGAGTTCCAGCAGGAATAAAACGATACACTTAAAAGAGGTTAATGGAACAGAAGTGGATAAGGGGCTACAGTATCTACAAAGATACCAAACTAAAAGAACCAAGGGGACGGTGTAACTCCTAAGGATGAAAAGTGGTGGCAAGAAATGATACGTGGTAACATTTAGATTCCACGGAATACATTAAAGCTAATCTTGAAGGGAAAGGAATAGGATTCATGGAATCCAGTGAAAACTAGGGCCATTAAAAAATAGAGCCATTGTCATAATTGAACCAAGGTAAAAGGAAAGTACAGAAATGAATATCTCCCTTCTATTTTCTTTCCTCTCTACAATCTCCTGAGTGTGTTTACCAGTGGTCAACCACAGCAGAAAGGCAGAGGGCAATGGATTCTTCCAGAGAAGACAGCAAGGCAGAGAGGAGAGGTGACTGTCTGGGGGGGCGTGGGTTGGGGTGAGCATAGCAAGGATTCTATCAATTTCAAGTGCATCCCAAGATCAGGAGACACACTGCATTTTATTCAATCAAGGACTACATTGATTAGAAGATGTCATTTTTTTTTAACATGGAAACAAGAAATAAAAAGTATTGACAATTAATTTATAGTATAATATTTCCTATTCAGTGCTCGGAGCTGTAGCTCAGCAGCTGGGGAACTGGCCACATACACCAGAGCTGGCGGGTTTGAGCCTAGCCTGGGCCTGCTAAACAATGATGTTTGCAACTAAAAAATAGCCGGGCATAATGGCAGGTGCCTGTAGTCCCAGCTACTTGGGAGGCTGAGGCAAGATAATTGCGTAAGCCCAAGAGTTTGAGGTTGCTATGATGCCACAGCACTCTACCAAGGGCGACCTAGTGAGACTGTCTCAAAAAAACCTTTCTATTCAGATTTTTAATATTTTATAGTGATTTTAAAAGTTTTAGAATTAATTTATACAATAAATGTTACCACATTTTGCTGTTTGCATACATAAAAAATAAAATGACATGCCAAAATGGGCTGAGAAATTCTTAAAAATGCCACAATTCAGTCTGATTATTGAAATCATTTTAACTCAGGCTTTGCAAACTCTATTTTCTTCTGTACCATAAAGAACATTACTAACATAACTTTTCTAAAGAATGTCTTATCACAATCCTCAGGATTTTTTCTGAATGTCTCATTTCATAAGTTTGATGCTGATATTTTCTCTCTCCATTGTACCAAAAGATATCAATAAAAGGTTTCCAAATAGCCCTAAAGATTCATTTTCCTTCTTCAAATCTTCCATGCATGGATTTTGAGAAAAAAAAATCAGAATAGTCTCTCTTCCTTAAAGTAATATTATTTTGAGTCACTGTTACATACAGATGAACCCATATTATAGCAAAACGTTTCATAATTATATATTTCTTCTATGAAGAAAATATTTTAAAATGTACCAAGGGATATAATGTAAATTTGAAAAACATTGAGAAAGACAACTTTTGTTCCTTCCATAAGAAAACTTGAAGAAAATCACTGTGGAGTATGTATTTTTAATCCACGTCTTTTTTTTTATTTACATGAGATTATAATATATGTTTCAAGGGAGAAGGACTTATCATCCTTGACTACTATTATAATTCCAAGCAGCCTGCAGAAGTTACCAAAAAGAATATTATTATGCACATTTCTAGAGATGGGATAGAGAAGAGGGTGAACTTGGTGGACAGTATCTGTGTAGCTAACTGCAGGTTGAATGGGGAAAAGACCGCGCAGATTGCAGCCTGTCAGTGGGATGCAGTTATTTATTCCATATTCATTTGTTTATTTTCTCTCAGGGAGGAAACTGCTAGGAAGTCAGAGAGAATGCTCAGAGTGCTAATTAGGTGTGTGAAAAGGCTCTTTAATAGCTCCTCTGTAGTAGGTTCTAATTATTAAATAAAGGCCTCTTTTCTAAGAGAAAGGAGATACTGAACAAAGCAACCTGCCAAAATACTAGACACAAAAGGATTTCGGATCTCGGATATGTTGAATGTAGCATAAAATATTTCTGCGAAGGATGTTTGTTTCTCATGGAGTATTCTAGCTGAGTTAATTGTCTCTTTCCACTTTTAGGCCAGGAGGAGGGTAGTAATGTGATGTGTCTGTGTGCCAATTTAAGTTTACAGAAGCCCTTCTTCAAATAATTGATAACAGTTAAAGTTTAACAACAACAAAAGAAATGCTCAGGTGAAATTAGGTGCTTGTTTACTTCCAGTTCTTCCTCTGCCTTGTATTGTCTTTTCAAATATGACAGATTAATGCTAGTTAATGCTTCATGTTTGTGTTTTATCAAGGGATACTTCATGTTTGAGTTTTACCCAGGAATACTGTTTCTGTAGACAGGGGGATTAACTGAGGGTGGAAAAATAGAGGTTTATGTTTTTGATTATTTTATCCTTAGAATTCATGATTGTTTCAATTTAAAGTAGACACATACACGCAAAGTAGGCGTGTCTCTCTCTGCATGTGTATACACAGACATAGATAGATAATTTTGTACTTATTATATTCCATCCAATAAGCTATTTGTTAAAGAAGGGGAGAGAGAGAAATAAAATGGAGTCCTTCCTCTCCTACCATGGTGGCAGCTGGTAAAATAAACAATAGAGTGACTAGGAAAGCCACTTCTCCTGGCGTGGCTAGCCTTGTGCAGTGGGTAGCAGTGAGTCAAATAAAAGGAATCCATACATGTGGTGAGAGACACATGGTGGGAGATGGTTGTGCACATGCTCACACACACCTGCCTTTGAAAAGGAGATAGCACTCTCTATCCTAACCAAACAACAGTGATAATAGTGGTGGTTAATTATTAACATATTTGGAATGCGTATGGAATGCAGTATGTCTGGAAAGAAGAGAATATACACATATATATGAATATAAACAGGCATTTACTTCAAACTTGGTTAATAGATACCAGTTCTAAAATCTTTTATTCCTAATTATTTTTTCATTATACAGGATTTCTTCTAACACATTTAATAATTAAATTCTATGCTTCAAAAATACATGTTCAAATCCACTTGACCATTTATGTATTAAAAGGTAGAATTTGCTAATTTCACTTTAATTTTGGTATATTGACCATTTCCTTTTTCAATCGAAGCCCCTTGGGTTTTATATTCGCTTTCAATTCATCTTAGTGTTCCATTTTGCTCTCAATTCATGATTCTACTTCCTCCTTAATACTTGAGGACCAAATCTTTTCTCTTTTCATCCTCGTGTCTAATTCCACTTCACTTCCCAACATTTACTTTCATGCATGTAAACATCACATCTCTGGGATTATAACTCTAATGTATCCATCCAGTTCTGATCTTTACCTGTGCCCTGGGCAATGTGAGTTTTCTATAGAAATTTTTTTATCTAAAACTACTGTCCTTTTCCTCCCCAACTAGCTCTTTCTATATAAATTATAAAATATTATATATGTGTATACATATATATTCTTTTCCTCCCCAACTAGCTTTTTCTATATAAATATAAAATATTATATACATATATATATACACACACTATATATACCACATTAAAATTACACACTAATTTTAAATTGCCCACAAACTTTATGACCACCCTGTGTATGTATACATACATACACACACACACACACATATATACATATATATATGTGTGTGTGTATGTGTGTTTTCTTTTGGTGAAGACTGCCCTTCTTCTCTCTTGGGCCTAACATATTATACAATTAAATGGTACCTTCCCTTATTCTGTTGGTAATTTATTCTAATTACTACCATTTTTTCCCTTTGAAATGTAGTTCAGTCATTTCTTCATTCTCCATCCTGTACCTTTCCACAAAATAAATATACTGGATAATATAGATGATGTCTGCATTCCTACAGAGTAAAGAGAATCAGTCTAAATTTACTATTCCTGAAGGCACTGTCTATTATTGTTAAAAGCTGAAGAAATTTTTTCAGTTGACAGAAACAGTTCAGAAATGCCATACCTTACCACATTTGGCGAATACTATACATTTTTTTGTTATTTAGACTCTTATAACCTACACAAACTTTATGCCATGTCTAAATAAAACCTGAACTACTCTCCATTGCATTAATTATCTACATTTTACAAAAGGAACTCACATCCTAGTGTTAATCCCATATTCCCTTCTCGTTTTTGACTCTGTTTTTGTTCTTTCTGTTCTTGTTTCTCTGAAATACTGTTCTGTATTCTGTCAAATTTACTGATTCCCCAGTGTCCTGTTTCCTGTAGCCCCAAAGTCAATTTTTTTCCACAAAACCAGAGATATTTCTTCAAGCTTCCAAAATAAAATTGAAGTTTCTAAAATTTAAAAATATTCTAAATCTAATCAAGATTTTTAAAAAATATTTCTATGCTCTTAAAAAGAATAAATTTTTTCAGATACGATTTTCTCTAAATGGCAGATGATGTTGATGTTCAAAACTTTTACATCTTTATTGATATTTTTGTCTTGTTCTCTGAATTACCAAGAATGAATAGGTAAGATCTAGTACAGTCATACCCTGCGTAATGACGTTTCAGTCCCAGGTGGACCACATAATTATAATGGAGCTGTAAAATTATTATTGCCTAACAAGGATGCTAGCACCGCATCCTAGTGCAACGTATCATCTTTTCTATGTTTAGATAAACAAGTATGTACCATTGTATTCAGTAGTATATATTTGTCTATAGTATTCAGTACAGTAACATGCTGTAAAGGACTGTATCCCAGCTATACCATATAACTTAGGTGTGTGGTAGATTAACCATTTCAGTTGGTGTAAGTACAGCCTATCATGTCCTCATGAGGAAGAAAACACCTAACTATGAGTTTCTCAGACTGTATCCCAGTTGGTAAGCAACATAGGATTGTATTTTGCTTCATGTATTTTAATATATTTTTAGAGTCTATTAGATGTTTACTAGTTTTTTAAATTATTCTTGATGACCTGATATACTCATCATTCTAAAATGTCCCTCTTTGTTTCTTTTTTTTATTATTATTTCAAATTATTACATGGCTACAAATGCTTTTGTTGCATGGATAGCTTTTGTAATGCTTAAGTCAGGCTATAAGTGTGCCCATCACACAACTCAATAGTATTCATTATGCCTCTTAGGTAACGTTTTGCCCTTCCTCTTTGTTTCTTGTAAGTTTATTTCTTTTGCTTTCTATTTATGAGAAATCAGTATATTCACAGTAGCTTTTTTATGCCTGCTGTTTCATGTTACATACATATCTTTTCCCAGATTTGTATTTCCAGTTTATCTATCTCTTTACATTTACAATATTTGTCTTATAAAACATGCATATTTGGGTATTTTTTTTTAATTTTTTCAGACAGTCTACTCTTTTTAAGTGGAGTAGTTAACTTCTTTAAATTTATATAAATTTGAAATAATTTGGCTTAAATGTAGCATCTTGTTCTTGGTGTCCATTTGTCTCATCCATTTGCTGTTGTTGTTCCTGTTCTGTCTCATTTTGGCTTAATTGAGATTTTCTATTTATAGCATGCCACTTATTTCCTCTGTTAGAGGTTTCAACTCTACATTTTAATACTATTCTTAATGGTTTTTCTGGGAATGGCAATATATATCTATCCTTACCATAGTGTCCCTTAAATTAATGTTATACCACTTTTTCTATGATGTAAGGAGTTCACAAAAATACGATTTCACTTTCCAATACACTTTATGGTATTGTTGTCATATATTTTACTATTACATGTATTATAAATCTCTCAATATGCTTTTCCTACTTTTTATTTAAATAGAAATTACACTTCTAAAAGTAGGAGTGAAATTTTCCTTCTTACCACAACTCTCCTGTAATACCCCAATATCCATTATTTTCTCCTTTTCTGGTAAGTTTTCTAATACATTTATAAAACTTATTGTGGTACGATGATTCTGGCATGTGGATTTCAAATGTTTACTCTTAAAACCATTGTGTTTTCTAAATTTTTGGCCAAATTTGGCTGTTTTGAAATATTTAGTAATTTTTTATTTTGTTTTAAATTGCAGGTCACACTTTGTGTGTGTTTTCTGTGATGATCCACTGAAGAATATTGGTATATCCTAGCTCCTGGAGAATAACCTTGATCCTATAGAGCAGGTGGTAGCAAAAAAAAACCATCATTTATTGGGATTATAGTTTTAATTTCATGTAATTTTTACATGTCCAAATATTCTTCTTCTCTCTCTCTCTTTCTTATCAACTTAACAATGTAAAACACATTCTTATCTTTTCAACTGTAGAAAGTCCACCACGAGGTCTGATTTGGCTCATAGGTCAACCCCTGCTGTAAAGGGTGGGCTTTAGCTTTTAGGAGGGCTTTTGAAAATGTATCCATTTATTTATTCTCTAAGCTGTTTCTCATAATCCTGGCTTTTGTTCTTTGATCATAAATAGAGGCACTTCTGCATTTTCAAAAGACAGTCTGAAATTTTGTCAAACATGTGATAAAGCTCATCCAAACTGAGAGGAAAAACTCTAAGTTCTGTCTTCCCATCTATTAAAATTGTTGCTTGTATTTTTAAAATTCCAAAATTTAATCTCCATGGGTTCACAGGATTTTTATCCCTGAACTTTTACCATTATGAATTAATCAAGGATTGAGGAGATTTAAACCTGCAGTTTGAGGCTTCCCTTTTGGGAATCCCTTCTTGCCCAGGATCTCCCTGTTCAATTTCAAGTAACTCTGAGAGATCTAGACTTCACTAGCTGACTCTACTGAGTTTTATTTTCTGTGGTTTTGCCTTGAAAATTAAGGCATGTCCTCATGGGAAATGCAATTTAAAAGTTATGCTTCCCTATTCTTTCCACTTTTTGTCTATTCTGCTCACAGTAAAGTGCTTCCTCATATTTATTTTTCTGTTTATACTTTATAATTATTATTGCTAAGAAGATTAGTTGAGCAGGAGTTAATTCATAACTGTCAGAAATGTAAACTATATTTTTAATGTCCTGAGGTGATTTTAAAGTGAACTCAGAATTCACATACATGTAAATGCTGACCTAATAACTTAAAAATGTGTATATTTTATTTATTTCATTGTGAGTTTAATTTTCACTGACAGTTATCATTAGCATAATAAATAGTATTAAAATACATTTTTAACATTAGTTCAAATTTTCTATCCAAGTGGTGAATCTAAGAAGTATAAATAATTTGGCAGTTTATTATTTTGGGCATGTAAAAAATTTATATCCTTAAAATTCTGTACTTGTTTGTAGATTTCAGACATTTTAGTTAGAGATACTTATCTATCATTGTGTCTCTCCTAAAACAGTAACTTACTGTGACACCTCAATTGTGTAGAGCAGATCTCTTGGGGTTAAAGGCAGGCACCCCACCTTTGTGCTGCCTCAAGCAATTGCCACACCTGGATAAGAAGAAATAAATGCCCTGCCAATGTCCAATTAGAGTTAGTAGGCTAATAGTAAATGAAGGAAGGGAATTACCCGGTCTACTGGCCCAGTAGGACAGGTGCAATAGGGTCTGGGAGGTGACCTAGAGTAACCTAAGGCTAATTACCACGTCATTTGATTAAATCTTCATTGCAGTTTGCTCCTTCCCCGCAAACACACACAGTTGGGCTTTCAGAGAGATTCAGGAGAGGTCTGTAGGCACAACAATGGTTATACCAGGTATAACTCCCAACTGTTCAGTAAAGTGGTTCAGTGGTGACATTGGAACCACATATAGCAAGGAGGGCCCAGCGTAAAGAATATAAAATAAGACCTTAAACTACAGAAAGGAGCCCTCTGTTATGACAAGGGGCCCATTTGCTGTCTATGGCAAACATATCTTACTCTGTTTGATAAACTTCACTTGCTTGCCTTGCTATATTAGTGCCTGGTCATGCTTCAACCAAGAGCACACCAAGAACCAAGAACAGATTGTTGACTCAACAGACAGAATAAAATTACTTCTAGGATTGTAATTGGTAATCCTTGTTCACAAAAGTAGACATTAATTCTTAATACTGTACAGAGATGGAAGAACTAACAAGTGTTAACTATCCCCAAACATTAAACAAAAAATGCTGTTCATCCTAATTTGATTAAACCTAATATTATTCCCCTACCAAACCCTGATTATGCAAGGTTATTTTATATACAGCTACACAAACTACAGATTTTAAGATGTGGCTTTTTACATAATTCAGTCTTTAAAATTACATCATAACAGTTCATATTTTTGAGAAACAAGCATTTCAGAATATTTTTTGACACTTGGACTCTAAAGTTCTACTTAATGCAGTATTTATTGCCTTAAATGTAACCCTCTAAATTTTTCTTAACTAATTTAGAAGACACTAGTGGTTAATTGGTACTTTGCAGATGAAATAGGAATAGTTGAAGTGCATCAATTCATATGCAAACAACATACATAGTATTGCCTTAGTCAATCACTTTTGCAATTCAAAAACATTGTAACAAAGACTACAGAGTTCTCTATCCACATTTCTCTACTCACAGTATAAAAGGAACTTCAAATAAACCCTCTTTCAAGCATATCAAAGAGCCTTTAATGGGAAAATTATATTGTAATCTCTAAAAGACCCAGTTCAGTGGCAGAATGAGTTCCTAATTAGTGGTTCCTATCATTTTGCTATTTGATAATTTAGCTCCTTAGTGAAGCATATTAACTCTTGAAAACTACTAGGGGACATTTATAAACCTTGTTGCCAAAAGCTCTATAGTGGATGTTTACTAAATATTTAGACCCCATTGAACTAACTAGCCATGCTCCACAGCATTAAAAGTGTAAACAGTGACCTACAACCTCCAGGTCCAGGGGCTTCACTGCCATTTTATTCTGAAAGCTCAATTTGGTTCAGAATGGATCATTTGTTCATGTATGTAAGGCTAGTATAATTTTGTTTGAAGGTAGACATATACCCTCTCAAATCCAGTCCTTGAAAACAAGGCTGTGATGAACTAACTGCTTTTTCAGAGCATTGTCCCTAAGTTTGTTTTGAAAACTTTTTTTAGAGTTTAAATAAAATGAAGAATAAGAAACAGAAGATCGAATCTGTATCTTTGCTCATAAAACACTCTTTTGGACAACATTATATCAAATCATGGTGATGGTTCTATTCTTATTAGCAAAAGAATAAGAATGATAAATTTAAATATTCTCATTTTATCACATCTAACTTCTTCAAAGTCAACAAGGCCAACTTTTTTTTTTAATAGTAGCCATTTTTTAAAATTTCTTATGCCATGAATTTATAGGGAAAGGTTCCAGCTACTTGGGGAGGTGACTTTCCACTGAATGTGACAAAGCCCTATACGCCATGAACTCATGGGAATAGGTCCCAGCACCTTATATTACAGTTCCATTGGTTTTCTTGGTTCTCCTATGTGGTATGCTGTATGCCTACTATTCCATGAATTTGTAGGGAATGGGTTCCAGGAGCTCAGGGTCCTTTCCATTGATTCTCACAGAGTGGGCTTCTCTGGATGGAGCAGGCTGGTGCTTCAGTTGAACCCAGGTACCTTTCTCTTTGGCTTCTTTTTTTCTCTGATCATTTTCCTTCACACATTTCAGGAAGCTATCTCAGTTCTTAGAGAGCTTAATATGCTCAATATGAACATTAATCCTCTTGGCAAGAATCTTGCCCTTAATTTGTTTATTTACAACAATGGCACCAGCGTACTGGATAACATTGTAGACTTTTCCAGTTTTGCCATGGTGACATCTGTGTAGCCTTTTGAATGGTACCCATTCCCTCCATATCTACAATACCATCTCTCTTGTAGATTCACACATATGTGGCCAAAGGAACAACTCCATGTTTTCTAAAAGGCCTAGAGAACATGCATTGGGTGCCTCTCCCCCTTCCCTTTGTGGTTGACGGTTTGATGAATTATTGGAAGATGGGGTCTCCATGGCCAACTTTTAAAAAAAATTCCAGTGCATAATGTGGTTCTTTTGCATTTATTTCCCTTAGTGTCCATAAAATATTTGATATATGTGACAGAACCATAGTGGTAAATGACAACATTTAACTTAGCTCAGTAAGAAAAGATTTGAAAAGCATAATAATCATAGTAGAGGAGACTGAGGTGAGGAAATGGTGACCTATAATGTGAATCAGAGGATGCAAATAGACTTATATGGATCTTGCTGAAGAAAAAAAATAGGATATTTCCCAAAGCACTAACACACACACACAAAAATCCTTCATTTTTTACTTCTTTCTTTATCTCCTTATGGAATATTTAGTGATTAGGTTATGGACATCCACCTTTGTGGGTTATTTTGTCTACCATACTCCCTTTGAAGTGTCATTTATTTATTATCAAATAGTATGCTAATGATATTAGCTATTGATGATCACTATTGATGATTTATTTTATGAGCAGTTCCTATAGATTAACTAACCTGTGTTCAATCAATTGGACACCTATTATGTACTTAAGATTATTTGGTTCTACATAAAAGAAGCATAAGAAAATTCCACTACCTTTAATAAACTTAAAAATTTACTTGAAACACACACACATAAATTAAGCAATAATTCTTGGTATGAAGTGTGGCCTAGTGAAATATTATATGATTAACTTTTAAAAACTGAAGTAGGATATAAACCAAAACTAAAGATATTCATTAAAATCTTCACATGGTAATTGAAATTAATCTAGTCCTCAAAGAATGGATTATGTTAGCATGAGTAGAAGTAAAAGAGAATATTGGGTACTAGATGATTAAAATGACTAAGGAATTTAATGAGACAAGTTTAAACAATTCTGGCATTATAACAGAGAATAAAGAAAGAAAAGCAGTGAGAAATGAGGATTGTGGCCATAAATAATAAAAATCTATCTTATGTTTACTGTGTATGCATGCATGCCTGTGTGAACTAAAATCAAATCTAACTCCTCAGTTGACTGGACTCCCCTTTGCTACAGGACCTCCAGCAAAACCTTAGGGCTGAGATGCTGGCATGAGAAGGGCCACCTATGCCTCATCATGCCCTTCAGGTTTGGGGATAAACCACACCTATAGGCATCAATTTAATTATCAGATCACTTGAGTTTTCTATAAATGTCCAATGTCTTGTTTCTGACTAACAGTCATCCTTAAGTTAAAACTTTTCAAACCTTTAGACAAAGCTTCATTTCTTGAACTAATTACACATTAAAGAACCTTTAAACTGACTTATGATCTTTTAGCCCCCTCTACTTCAACATGTCCTTCCTTTTCTGGCAAAACCAATGTGCGCCCTGTAAGCATTTTGTTATGCTCTTACATATAATTCCTGTCTCCATGAATGTATAAAACCAAAGTATAACCCAAATACTATGGGCACATTTTCTCAGGACCTCTTGAGGCCATGAGCTCTGGACTGGTCACATACATTTGGCTCAGAATAAAGCTCTTTAAAATAGTTTCCAGAGGTTTTTTTTTTTTTTTTTCCTGTTAACATATGTGTGTATGAGAATGTTGGATATATTTTAAATAAGCTGGGCCTAAAGTACATTGAAAATATTTAAAAATGAATAGACTTCCCTTATGATTCTGTATAATAAATCTTGTGACATATACATTTTGTTTAACTACATCATGCATTCTAACTATTTATTGTTGCAGGGGCAGTGGAAATAAAGTAACTAATATTCCAGTATTTGATTAATCTTGGAAAAAAGGTTGAACAAATTCCCAGCACTTCTACTTATTCACCAAACAGACTGACAAATGCATATCCTGCTATACAAAAGCTATTATACTAGGGTATGCAGCACAAACATCATTTAAAAAGACTTTTCACATATGGCATTGAATTGTGAAAGGAGGTTATAGAGAAACATTTAGGGAAAACGTGGTAAAGTATATTAAAATTTAAGTAGGAAGGAATAAAGGAATAGATGTTTTCAATACATATATCTGAAAAGGACTCATATCCCAATGTATACATAAGGAAATTGGCCAAATTAAAAAGAGAAGGACACAAAAGAAAAAGAAATAAGAAAAATATTTGAATATGAACATTACAAAAAGTGATGTTGAACTGACTGATAAACATAAGAAAAGGTATCATTGTAATAACACAAAAATGCAAATTAAAAGCACAATGAGATAAGAGAACCTAGCTATTACTGAGACTACCATTGAGTCTGACAATAACAAGCATTGATTGGAATTGTTTAAACTGCTGTTGGGAATACCAATGCTATATATATTACTGAAGCACCTTGCAAATCTTTCGATAATATCTACAAAGCTAAATCACCATTTTCTAAGACCCAGCAATTAACCTCCTGGTTGTATACCTAACACGAATTTATCTATGGTAGCCAAACACTATAAAATCCCATCTGTCATTTCATGGTCAAAAGGATAGCCATTGCACAAAGCACTATGCCACACAAATGATGACTGAAAAAATATGAATGACTCACAAACAGTGAAAGTCACAAACACAACTTTTAACACAAGAAATAGACACAAAGTTTGCATGCGGTATTTTCCTGTCATATAATGTTCAAATAGGCAACAGTAATCCATAGAGTTGGAAATTAAACCTTTTGGTGGATAAAGAAAGGAGTCTTTTATGTACTGTTGCAACAATTTATGTTTCCATGTAGGTGGTGGTTACATGTGTATACTCACTGAAATTTCAGTGAGCTTATTATGTGTGTATAAAAAGAAAAGAAAAAGGAACCAAATCTAAGAGTTTGGCTGTTAGGTCTCAGTAGGTATTAGTTAAACTCAAATTATGATCAAAATGACATATCAGTTTTTGATCTATTTGACTGGTGACAATTAAAATACTAAGAGTAGGAGATAAAGTCGATAAGTAATATATCTTAATCTTCTTGTGGGTTATGAGAACAAGCAAAGCCTCTCAGAAAAGTTTTATTATTTTACCAAAGTGAATTACATAAAACTCATAAATTGTATTCTAACTGTATTCCCAAAATAATTTCTTACAATATGTATCCAAAAGTTATAACGGCAGCACTATTTATATTAATAAAACTTGGAGACAATCTAGTACCCATGAATAGGAGAATCAGACATACTTTGGAATAATCACAAAATGGGAATGCTCAACAAATAGACCTGAACAAGCTGAAGCTATATTGAAGAAAATAGATGAATTTCAGAAATGTTTAACATAAAGCTTAAAAACAGTATTATGGGGATTATAGATAATGATTCCATTTTAAAATTTAAAGTAAAAAACTAAGGTTGGGTGCAGTGGCTCATGCCTGTAATCTTAGTACTCTGGGAAGCGGAGGCTGGTGAATCACCTGAGCTCAGGAGTTGGAGACCAGCCTAAGCAAGAGTGAAATCCCTTCTCTAAAAATAGCCTGCTGTTGTGGTGGGTGCCTGTATTCGCAACTACTTGGGAGCCTGAGGCAAGAGGATTGCTTGGGTACAAGAGTTTGAGATTGCTATGAGCTGTGATGCTACTCTACCAAGGGTAACAAAGTGAGAGTCTGTTTCAAAAAAAAAAATTCATTTAATTCATTATGGGAGTTATTATAGATGGAACACTAACAAAAGAAATGTAATGGATTAAAGACAACAGAATTGTGAATACTTTTTATTTTAGTTTAAGGGAGGCCAGGATCCCTTTGGAGAAAGATCGAAAGTGGATAATGTAAGTTTTTGCTAGTTTTCTATATATGTATATATATATTTTTTTTATTAAATCGTATCTGTGTACATTAATGCAGTCATGGGGTACAGTGAGTTGGTTTTATATATAATTTGAAATATTTTCACCCAACTGGTTAACATAGCCTTCATGGCATTTTCTTAGTTATTGTGTTAAGACATTTATATTCTACATTTAGAAAGATTCACATGTACCCTTGTAAGATG
>CAUYQV010150708.1:0-30342 GCA_963574575.1 Galagoides demidoff | reverse complement strand
TATTTAATTTCTCCATCATAGATGAAACTCAGTTTAGCTGGATACAGGATCCTGGGTTGAAACTTATTTTGTTTTAGGAGATTAAAAGTCGATGACCATCCTCTTCTAGCCTGAAAGGTTTCAGCTGAGAGATCTGCAGTCAGTAAAGATCATTTATAATGGGGGAAAAAATGCAGTTTTACTACAGCCAACCAAAGTGAAGAGTAAAGCTAGTTCAAAAGTGAGGAAATGTCCTCATTTCTTACTGCTTCCATTAACACTTGGCTCCACAACACTATTTTGATATTGGAATTGACATGATGTTTCTACAAGTCTTAAGAATTAATATGATACAGGCAGTGTTGAATGATACCCTAGGACTATCATTTATGGATGCTGGGTCATACAGTTTGCAGGCTCAGAACGTATTGTGCTTATGAGAGCTAAACTAGTACCACTTACTTTCCTTGATTTTTAAAATAATGAAACAAATTAATTGGCATTCTTCATGGAGTCAAAGGACAGTGAGTTTAATGTTCTAAAATTCCTATGCCTCTAAAAACCTGCTTTCAGGTCTGGCATCCTCTGGTAGATCTCACTTGAAGTGCTCCTCAAGTCTTCTTCCAAGTAACAAGCCATGCGTATAAGTACTGTGAAACTTAATCCTCCCTTATATATCTTAGATGTGAGAATAAAGATTTTTGCTAACTCTGACTTTAAATTATGAGGACTGCCTTAATGTTTGTTTTCACTCATTCAACAAATTTTTTTGAATGCTACTCTGTGTCTGCAACAGTGAGCAGTATAGGCAATGGCCCTCCTCATGGAGCTTATGTTTTAGCATGGGGAGGAGGAAAAAAAAATGGGGAAAATACCAAGGGGTGATAGAAGCTATATAGCAACTCAAAATAGCAAGTAGCTACATAGCAAATAAATGTAATAGATCATATCATTGGATAGTCCTTTGGGTTGGCTAGCAAAGGCATCTCTGAGGAGGTGATATCTGAGTTAAATCTGAATAAAGAGACAGCCTTGTAGAGATCAAGGCAAGAGAATATGAGACAAAGGAAGTAGCTCACATAGTGACTTTCAAAAGGAACTGACAGCTGGGAACAGTGACTCACACCTGTAATCCTAGCACATTGGGAGACCCAGGTGGGAGGATTGCTTGAGGCCAGCAGTTAAGACAAGCCTGGACAACACAGTGAGACCCTGCTTCTACAAAAATAAAAAAATTAGTTGGACATGGTGATATGCTCCTATAGCCTAAGCTACTCAGGCGCTGAGATAGGATTGCTTGAGCCCAGGAGTTCAAGGTTGCACTGAGCTATGATCATGACATTATAATTACCAGCCTGAATGATGTACCAATATCTTATCTCTGAAAAAATTTAAAAAACTTTAAAAAGGAAATGAACTTGGAGAAACAAAAAGGAAGGTATTATGGCTAAAGCACTGTGAGTAAGGAAGAGACTTGGAGGAGATGAGGTGTGCCAGGTGGTCAAGAGTCAGACCTTGGCAGGCTTTCAAGGTCAAGGTAAGGTGTTGGATCAGGGTAAGCCGTAAATATCTATTCTATAAAATGAAATTTGAAGAAATTTGAATCCTTTTTTTTTTTTTGCTTCTGAAACACTGACAATGCATAGCTACAACCAAATGAAATTGAAATTTCCTTATGAACTAAAGTAATGATTAGAAATAGCAGTTGACTGTTGTTTCTTAATGTTGCTGTACAACATGCCCATGTCAGAGTCTTCATCGTTCTTTGAATTTATGGCGATACATCATCTAGTTATTAATGAAGGAAGTTTACCAGTTATCATATTTTTGTAACGAGAACTAAATATCTCTTACATTTCAGCTCATGGTAATATATACAAGTGACATCATAGAATCATGTTAATTAAAAAACTAAGAACTTTATTGTTGATAATAGGAGCTAACATTTATTGAGTGGTTACTATATGTACACACTGTACCAAGCATGTTGTTGACATTTCATGTAATCGTCATGGTAATTCTGTGATGGGTGATGTACCTGCCAAGGATATAAAGTAAGCCTTTCTATAAATGCCAGCTGGGCCAAAAGGATGAACACAGCTCTAACTTCTTTGGTTGTTTTTCATATCCAGGACACACAGTTTCTTCTGTCTTTGAATACAACTTTTAGAAAATACAAAATCAGTTATGCTTGGGAAAACAAGGATTGTACCATTCTACTCTCATAATCCCTTTTCTTGATAGAGACTGATCTTATGGGTTATGGAATTACATACTCTCCTACAGCCTCTGCAAGGAAGGATTGCCACTCAGATACATAGTAAAGTATACGTAGAACAGAATTTTTAGCTTTGTCACAGACATTTTTATTTTTTATTTGTCCAGGGAATACTAATGTTGTTACATTATCATTTACTTTAATCTTTACATTGATTAGTTTGTAAAAGAAATTCATATGTTTATGTATGAACTAAGGGATGACCTTTTACACACACACACACACACACACACACATATATATACACAGTTCTTTAAAGAGTAAGTTGAGTTTGAGGTTTGGAAGGAAAAATGAAAATAGATCTAATTTCATTCTCTCCCAAATCCTGCCAAAACTATAGTGTAGAAATTTTTACTATAGGCATTATTGACATACAAAGATAAAGAGGGTGGGAGAGGAAATAATTACAAAATTGTGATAGTTAGAAAGCAGGTAGACAACTGGCAACTGACTTCAACCTGGGGAAACCCAATTGCCAACCTAGCAGTGGGGAAAAGGCAAAACACAGCTGAGAATCCACTTGATTTAACCAGAGAATCCCCAGGCATCCTCAAACTACCGCATGCAGCCCGCCTAGGACATTTATCTGGCCCACTGGGTGTTTTTGCTGCTGCTGCCTGTCCTGCTTAGCAGCCGACTCATCCCAGGACCCACAGTCCGGCCCGCCAATGGTCTGAGGGACAGTGAACTGGCCCCCTGTTTAAAAAGTTTGGGGACCCCTGCAAATGGTGCAGACATTGGCTAGCACTTAGGGAAGAGAGAATGAGGCAGGAAAGAAGGCATTAAAATAAAAAGATTGGTTTAAAACTACTTAAGAAGCAGCGGGATTCCTCCATTCCTTCCCCAGCTCAGGGTTCCAGGCTGTATTTTCTCACTCACACCAATAGAAGACTCTGAAGGCTTGTCCTTTGAGGGGAAAACAGAAAGTCTCTGGACTAAAGGATGCGGGGTACAGTCGAAAGCAAGGGAGATTTAGTTTGTGTGTGGATGTCGAATGCCTTCTTGTTCACTTAGCAGCTAGAATACTGGAGGTCAATTATGCCTTTACATTCCTGGCAAGGACTTAGCAGAGTTTCTTTGGAAAACCTGATGAGTTCAGTACTTAGAAATGTTAATGTCTGAGGTTCAAAAATTAATCCAGCCAGATCATCCCCTATTTTGAGGCTCATATCGTCAAGCATAGCCAAAGGCTCAGAACTTTCAGTCCGCTTTTTATAGCCCCTTACTCTTAAACATGAGTGGCAATCATGGATTACCAGACAGCCGAGGAAAGCTGTGTGAAGAATAGGACCAACGCAAAAAGACAGGAGCAGGGGACAGAAAAAACAAACAAGAAGGATGATGCAGGAAGAAGAAAACTTAAAAGAAGAAAGAAATTATCATTGTTGTTCTCAGATAAACAAGGGGAAGGCATTATATTCTTGAAACAAAATCAAGATATCATTAAAAATGAGAGCAAAAAATATTCTTAGAAATTAAAAACATGGCATCAAAAATGAAAAATTTAATAGAGTTGGGAGACAAAGTTGAAGAAATCTCGAGAAAGTAGAACAAAAGGAAATGAGGTTAAAAAACTAACAGGAAAATAATAGGAAAATCAAAATACTGATTCAAGGGGAGTCTAACATCTCAATAATAGGAATTCTAAAAAAAAGAGGGAACAAAGAAAGGAAGAAATTGGCAGTGAAATAATTTCAAGGACTTTCCAGTGACCAAAGCACTTGAATTAGCAGACTGAAAGATGTCACCCGGGATGCAGTACTATGGGTGAAAAATAGACCTACAGCAAGACCAAAGAGAAAAATCTGGGTCCCATTGAAAGATCAGGCTTGGATGGCTTCAACTTCTAAACAGCACCCAGAGAATGGGAGAGTGATACCTTCTCTCTTTTGAAGAAAAGTACTTTCCATCCTAGAATTTTATACTCCTTCAAAGCATCAGTCATGTTCAAGGAGACCTTTTTCTTAGAACACTTTAAGAGAGTTTTTCAGCATCATCAAAACAAGAGAGCAAGCTAAAAAGGACGGGATTCAGGAAACAGAAGACTCAGCACAGATGAGAATGAGCACAGTCTGCAGGGTGACGGTGCAGGTGACAGCCATGGACTAGAGCCCAAGAGCAGCCAGCTTACATCAGAGCATGCCAGAAACCCCAGAGAAAACTCTTCAAGAGGATGAAAAGGATAGACTATTAGGGACTGAACTGATGAGAAATACATAGAAAATCAAGCAGATTTGAGGAAATTTGTTAAATCCAGGAAAAACAAAATATACAGGAAACAAAATATAATTATTACATGGCTGAATTCTGAAGAGCATGTGTGTGATACTGGGAAGTGAAGAAGTATTAAAATAAATGGAGTGGGCCAAGGAGGGGATAAAGCTCGTTTCCATAGTGGGAAGTCAGTGGATAGTATCTAGTACTGAAAAACTTAGAACAGCAACATGGAGAAAAATGCCAAATAATACACTAGAAGAGTTGAAGGTAATTACTTCTATAGAAGGAGAAATGGGAAAGGGAAGCCGGGAAACTATTTTGAACTGCTCAGTTCTTATAGCTTATATGCACATATAACTAATTTTGGGGGGGAAAGTGGGGGTTTAAGATTAATGGAGTTGCTAAAATCAATCAATACTCAGAAAAAGGCAAAGTCACCAAAATAGAATCCTTATTTTGGTGCACATTAAAAGAAGGGGCTAGAAAGATGAAGAGAGTGCTAAGGAACTAACACTGCACATATGTAGAGGCCTTTATCAGTCGTTGGCTCTCAGTGATGGAAGATGACACTGAGAGAAGGAAGGGGATGGATTCGCTGATAGATGCATAGAGCAGACATTCAGTGGATCTTTGAATGAATGAACGAATGTGCCTCATTAAAATATAGTTAGGAACAGTTTGAAAATGTAAAGCACATATAAATGTCACAGGAAGGTTTGGACTTTGATGTTGACTAAACTCACTTTAAGCATGACTCCTTTACAATTGTTATAGGTAGTTCGTTGAGCTCTGCAAAGATACTCTTGTCATTTTGTATCCTCAACGTGTTTAGGATGTTAAGCAGACTACCTTTATTTTAACACCTAGGATCCTCTTCCACTGAAAAACAGAAAACATACAGTGTATACAAGAAGCAGATGGTAGGCACGCTTACTTCTTAGCAGGTCTCTCTGAAGAAGTCAAAATAGGAAAGACAAGCATGAGATGAGAGATTAACTGGGATGGGTGGGCAGGATCACCAGGCTGAGTGGACAGGCCTACAAGGCCCTGAGCGTGTGCTTCAGGTGATGGGCACGGGGCCTCCCTAAGAAAGGAAAGGATGAGCAGTAGTCTTTCAGCCCCAGGGGAGGTACATGGCAGTATACAGTTGAAACATCATGTTCTGCCTCCATCCTCTTTATTTAAAATAGGCCTGTCAGCTCGGTGCCTGTAGCTTAAGTGTCAGCCACATACACTGGAGCTGGCCGGTTCAAATCCAGCCCTGGCCTGCCAAACAATGACAACTACAACCAAAAAATAGCCAGGTGCTGTGGCAGGTGCCTGTAGTCCCAGATACTTGGGAGACTGAGGCAAGAGTATCACTTAAGTCCAAGAGTTTGAGGTTACTGTGAGCATTGCCACCACAGCACTCTACCCAGGGTGACTCTGTCTCAAATTTAAAAAAATAATAATATAGTCAGTAGAGGGGTGACGCCTGTGGCTCAGTGAGTGGGATGCTGGCCCCATGCACAGAGGGTGGCAGGTTCAAACCCAGCCCCAGCCAAACTGCAATAAAATAGGCCTGTCATTTAGGACAGAAGCCTGCACTGCCTGGGCATCTTTTTTCCTACTTGGATGAACATGGGTTAATTTCTGAGAGAGTGATGATCATACATGTACAACTAAAAGATGTAAGACTAGAAGTGTTCGAGGATGGGTGCCGAGAATCTCAGTTGCTTTGTTTGTCTTCTTCCTTGCCCTTTTCTAATTTCCTATCCCTCAGCCCCCATTCCCCTCCTCATGCCCTGATACATACCTGCACCCTCTCTGCCAACCACTGAAAATACTGCTTGTAAAGAGCCAGCCTCAGAAATTTTCATCCACTGGCTATCTCTGTAGTATCCTCGCTCTACAACATGAAAAACAACCAACTGATTTCTGAAGTGAAAGAGACGAGAGAATGGAAAAGATTGAGCTGTGCATTAAATTGTCTTCTGGTTATCAAATAAAGACTTTTTTGTCATAAAGGCCAAAGATAAAAAAAGAAAATGTGTATGCTTAATATATGGTACAAAAATAAGTCCATTTCTGACATAGTACTTGAGGAGAAGATAGGTCAAAAAGCCTTGCCACCCCTGAAATGAATTTTAGACTCTTTATTATTGGAGTGATGGGGCAGAGAGAGATATCAGTGATGGTTGCATTGCTGATAAAAATGATTTTTTACAGTAGGTGCTAAATTAGATGTAGAAAGGAGAGTTATCAAACCTACATTGTCATGTCTGACCTTCCAGGGCCCCATCGTGGAATCATAATAAAACGAGTTGTGGGCTTATCTAGAGATGCAGCAATAACGGGCACAGAACAATTTCCGAGCTTCTCTTCAAATGGGGTGACGCCAGGGCTTATTCAGGGTCATGAAGGAGATGCATTGGTTTTGATCAGTTTTTAGAACTATATAGCAGCTTATCTGTGGCTCAGAGAAATTTCGTTTTCTCCGTCTTTTTTCATCACTTTTCCCCTTGGGTGCTGTGTACATTAGCCTCTAAAAGATAGTATGAGGCTCTGAACATTGATTTGTGCAGATTCAACTCTATTCAACTGTTGGGCTCATCATCATTGAATGTTGGAGTCAGTAAAGGCACATTACCATGCTCTATAAATAAGGAAGAGAAATACTTAATAATATAGAAGTGCACAGAACTCCGGGGTACTAATTAGCAAAACCCACACTGCATTTATTTTATCCAGTTACAGAATGTTACTCTTTCATAATTACACCTCCAATATGACTTTTTTTACCTTTTGTTTAAATTATATTGCTTATATTTACTAAAATTATTTATAGATATCAGACATTATTATTAAAGAAGTGGAAAAAAAAGTTAAATAAGGGCGGCACCTGTGGCTCAGAGGAGTAGGGCGCTAGCCCCATATGCTGGAGGTGGCGGGTTCAAACCCAGCCCTGGCCAAAAACAGCAAAAAAAAAAAAGTTAAATAAAACCTCTTGCCCCACCTTTCCTAATTTCAAAAATTATAACATAAAACTTTGAAGACAAAAATAAAAACAGTGTAGTACATAGCTAGCAGCAAATTTGTTGCCCCACACTATCTGCTCGGTTGTGAGGCTCAGACAGACTTTGAGAGTTTTAACACTATAACTGCTAATTCTTCCAAAATGTCAGTGTGAGAATAGTTATCTTGTCATATGTTGAAGGAATGTTTTAAATTTTAGAAATAATAGTGAAACCTCTTCTTACATGGGGAAAATTTAAATCTATGAGCTGATGTAGAAATACAAAAATTGTGGGAAAGAAAATTCAAGGGGAATTAGATTAAACCATATTGGCCCTGCTTCAGAGGGTTAGCTTCAGAGTAACCAAAGGAGCAGGGAGGACCTTCGTGGGACCCAGTATTTATCCTTGTGCTCTCAGGTATGTGGTGTGTTATAAAACCTAGTGTCTTATCTATAGACAGATGGACAGCAAATCAAGGTCTACACATTCTGAACTGGTACTAGCTGCTTTACTTATTTTTGCTATGTACCTGTTGATATTTTTCCTTTCCTAATATTTTTGTACCCAACAAAAGATACTGCATGCTGGCATCCCCCTATCCTGTATATGGAGAAAAGGGAGCAAACTTATGAGAGTGCGAACATGCTAAAAAGAAACTCATCCCTAGAATATAAATTGAATCAAAGCAAAGTCTCCTGGGAGACAGGTTTCACATTCTGGAATTTTTATATTCACATTGAAGTACCTTTACAGTTATAAGAGTAATAATTCCATCTAGCATAAAAATTTGCATTTCATTTAGTCATCTGCTTAAGAATCACGACCAGCTCATGATTCAGGCTGTCCATTGGCACAGCCACTTGGTAAACAGTAGTAATACCAAGTGTTAATATTCAGAATTTTTGGAATCCATTCAGCAAACATTTAAGCACTTACTGTGTCCCTGATTGCTGATTACTGGTTATTTATAGTAATTGTTTATTTTTCCCCACTAGTTTATAAGTTCTGTTGAGTCCTGGCCTCGTTGTCTTGCTTTATGTCTCACTGGTGTGGTGCCTGCACGTGACCAGCATGCAAATGTGTTAAATAAACGTGTCAGTGGATTAATGAACCAGTTGTAGAGCTCAGAGAATGGATTGTAGACGTGGGGAGGGGAGTGGAGACAGAAAAACTGGTAGGGAGGCTCTCAGGAGGAGTAAAAACAGCAGCTGGAGTATCTACTCACTGAAGAATGACAGTAGGGCCAAGGTTGCCTAAGTCTACAGATGCTCAGGGGCCAGGTCTTTGGAGTTACATAAGGTGGGGAGTGGAATTAAGGATGAAGGAAAAAGGAGAGAAGCTAAAGTTACTGGCAAGAAAACAGTTGACATGTTAAGTCATGAATTGAGAGCCTGGAAGGAAAAGGTCACCTCAGTGGACCTTTTAAGGAAATAGAAGGCTCAATGAAGGTACGCCCCAAATGCTGTGGGATTTAAGAGATGGGCAGCATTTGTTGACCATCTCCCACATGCATTTAATCAAGTGTTACAGAAGAAAGGGATGCTACTCACAGGACCCAGACGTGGTTTCTTTCCTCAAGGAGGTGCTGACATACATAGCTAAGGTGGAAACACGTAGCTGAGATTCTTTCTGTTGGCAGGGGTGGTATCTGGCACAGGAGATGAACTTAATCAGTAGAGAGAGTGGTAGGGAGCGTTCCAGGCAGAGGGAATAGCCTTAACTAGATGGAGAGTCAGAGGCTGCAGGGTCTATCAGAAACAACACATCGTCTTTGGTGTTGTCCCAAGCAAAGTGGGACAAGCCTTAATGCAAGGCTTGCAACTTGGTTCTCTGAGCAGTAGGGAGCCCTAAAGAGGAGAGTGACATTAGATGACCCTGCATTATAAAACTCAGTCTGGCCTCAGGAAAGGGGCAGATTGGGCAGTGGCTCTAAACTCTGGCTTCTCAATTAGAGAGAATTGTAAAATCTCCCCCATATCAATTAAATTGGAATCACTTTAACACTGAGACCCAGACTTCAGTATTATTTCAATCTCTCCGTGATTCCAGTGTGCAGCCAGGATTGCAAACCAATGGTTTAGAGCAGGGGTTGGCCAACTCTTCTAGAAAAGAGCCACAGTGTAAATATTTTCAGCCTTATGGCCCACATGGTTTCTGTTGCAGCCACCCAGCTCTGCTGGTGTAGCAGTGAAGCAGCCATGGACACAGCATAAAGGAATGAGTGTGGCCATTTTCCAGTGAAATTTTAGGTGTGGAAATTTGAATTTCATGCAATCCATATCACAAATATTATTGTTATGAGGGGCCGGGTTCCGCCCATTTAAAATGTTAAAAGAAATTACAGACACTACAAAAAACAGGCAGCCGGCAGTATTTGACCCATAGACCACATTTTGCCAACCCTTGATTTAGAGGGTGAAGATTGGGCCCAGTTAGTCTAAGAAAGAAAACATTACTGTGATAATGTGGATAAGAGGTAAAGTTAACTCTGTTGTGGTCAGTGAGAAGGGCAGAGTGAAGGTTAGTGATACTGAGTTGATATAGTAACTCATGTTCTTAATGGCAAGCTTTTGAGCATCCAGCGGTTACCGTACAAAGGGTGTTTGAATGAACCATTGTGTGGTATTGATACTTAGTGCCCTTTGACTTTCTCTTTACACTTTGCAGGGATTTGACCTGTGTCATGGGGCTGCTTCGGGCCTCGCTGCTTGTAGTGGCTAATCATTTTGGCAAACACGATTACTACCAATGAGTTAAGTCTCCTTCCTTTCTGATGTGCCAGCCATGTCCTTGTTGCTAAAGAATGACCTTTCCTTGCAAATAAATGGTCTCTTCAGAAAAAAAGTGAGCTTGATAGGAGAAAGTCTGGCTGCTTACATCTCTGTTATCAGAGATCTCTGAACGGACGCAGAATCCCCTGGGCATTTTTGTCAGTATTTGTTGCCTCTTGAGGTCCTAACAGGCTAAATACTGCCTGCTGCTCTATCTGTATCTCCCCTTCCCCAGGCCCTGAAAATGAGAGGCTGAAGTTTGCACCTCCCTTGCCCTAAGGTTATTTTAAAAACCATAAAGCTGGAGGGAAAAGTGTTTCCCACTGATACCAACTGTGCTTTCAAGCTGCACTTTTCCACATTTGCCTGGTTATTTTATTTGAATGCCATTATGGTTGGGTGAATAAATTCACTTATCTTTTTCTAACTTGCACTGTTAGAGAAGTCTGCTATTTTGGTGTCTAAGAAATGTTTACACTTTGCTCCCAACTGGGGATGGGAGAAATGAAAGAATCTGATCGCTTTCCTTGAATTTGCTGTGACTGGGTGGAGGGAAGGAAATTCAGGGTGCAGTCAGCAGCATTTATGATCATCCCAGTTATTTTACAGGTCTTACCAGAAAATAAAGGGTGAAACTATGTCAGGCGGAGGAGCAGCCCTATTTTGTCGTTTTCTGTGCTGTTGTCACCGCAATTATTTCTCATAAAAAAAAAAGTAAGCATTATATGTGCCTTATAAAGGAAAAGCAGATGAGATTTTGAAGAGCTTGCCTGTTTCCCTGTGTATTTTAGAGGATTTTTGATCATCAACCATATTTCACATCATTGATTTATAAATTGATTTCAGTTCATTGTTTTAATTCCAGGGACCTTTTTTTTTTTCCTTCTTCTCATTGATCTTAAATGAACAATATCATCTTAGGGACACCATTGAAATCTGGATAATATAAAAATGAGATTATGATTGAGTGCTGATATCACCAAGGGCTTTTAATTAAGTTCCTGGTGTTTTATACATTGATCACAAAATAAAGATTCAGATTTATTAAACTAGCTTCCCATTTATTTTTCAGAAGCACCCACCAAGTAAGGCCTAAATACATAGCAGCAGTCTGTTCTACAGCCAAAACCTCTGTGTGCCCCAGAGGAGTTCCTGTGTAGAACTCAGTAAAGGAAGAGGCCCAGAAGTAAGGCAGAGCTGCTGGTGTAATACAAAGATTAAGACTGAGAAACCTGCTAGAATTCAGGACACAGAGTGGCGATCGCTAAACGATGGCAGGAACTGATCTAGAAGGAAGATGTTAACATGGAGGAGACCTGAGGGATCATCTTGACTAGTGGTTCTCAGCTTGGGCTGCTCACTGCAAACACTGGAGAGCTTTTAGATAATACGTTTGTCTGGGTTTCACAAGACCAATTAAACCAGGGTCCCTGGAGATTAGAACTGGAGCGCTGGTATATTTTAAAGCTCTCCCAGTAATTCTGATCTGTACCCAGGGTTGGGAACCACTGGCCTAATCCAGCTAACTCCTTTATTTTATGTAGGAGTCCAGAGAACATAGCTATCCCATGGTTCGACAGCTGTTTGCTAGGATTTCAACCTCAGTCTCCTCTTCTTGCCCTCACTCTGCGCTCTCCCTTTGTGATCTCATCCCTGTCCTCGTCAAATCACACCATCGTGCTCATGACTCCTCAGTCCACAGGCCGTATCTCTCTTCTGAGAACCATGCCTTTATTTCTAGCTTCTTCCTCGTTCTTTCTCACAGTCACCTCAAAATCCTTGTGTTCAAAACTGAATTCCCCTTTCCTCCTCCAGCCTCCAAAACCTGCTTCTTTGTCTGGATTCTTCTGTCAGTAAAGACTACTGCTCTCCCTTGGTCCTCTGAGCCAGAAATTAGACGGTCGTCCTCTGCTGTGGCCCCTCTCCATTCCTGCCCAATCCATCACCAAGCATTCTCCGTCCTGCCTCTTAGCTATTTCTCAAATCCATCCCTCCCTGTCCCCTTGTCCCTAGCTTAACTGGGGATAGTCTTATTTTTCTTTAACTATTGCAACAGCCTCTCTTACACATCACTCTCATGTAGGCTACATCTTTAATGCCATTAGGAAGCTCTTTCTGAAACACAAATGTAATCATCTGTTACTACACTTTTTACATCACCTGTTCTGATCTTTTAGCCATTTCTTTGACTCAACAAAGCTACTTCCTTTTCTATCCCCATGAGCCTATTCAACCTACTTCCCGATAGTCTATAAAGGCATAATCTATGTATAGACATAGTTTTTTTATTCCTGGAACCTGTGCCTGCAGGAAGCATAATAGAAGGTCCCCAGGTGAACATGCCCAGGTAAACATCAGTGCCGGGCAGTCCTTGGTAGTTAGCACTTTCACTTACCTGCAGTGTTTACTGGTGAATTCATTTCCTATCCCTGACTCCAGTGTCTCTTAACTGCTTCTTGCTAAGCCTTTGTCCTCACCGGGACTCTCCCAGTTCCCGACTCGCTCTTCACCAGTGACCCTTTGCCTCTCAGTCACTTGTTGTTTCTATCTTGTGCCCCTTGGCTATTTCCAACCTTTTTCTTGGGACGTTGATCTCAGACTTCCTTACCGAATGCCTGTGCCTGGCATGGGGTATCTCACCTGTTGTTTGATCCCTACCCTTTATTACCTAGAATTTGTCTCTGTCTCTCTGGGAATTTTTTTGCAGCATAAGTCTCCTAGTCCCCAGCAGACCATCAGGTGCCCCTGTGTGACATAAAGCTCAGCTATTTAGAACCTGATTGTCCAGTTTTGTTGTTGTTGTCGGGCTTCTTATCTTTCCCCTACTTTTTGGCTGCTGCCTGCCAGTTATCCAGTTCACCACTCAGGCTCTCTACCAGATAGACAGCCGGAAAAAATAAGTATGTTGAAGCTTGAACCTGCTCATTGGGCTTCTTACAAAGTATGATGAAGGCCTGCTGACCACATGTGATTCATTATAATGGACCTTAAACCCATCAAACTTTTCAAAGCTTATAGACCTTTATCATTTTTGAGACTCCATATGTAGTAATAAGATCCGCAATCTTATTATAGCTGTACCTTACAATAACACTGCTTTATTTGGGAAAGTTTTACTGAACAACTAGACAGTGGGCACAGAAAGTACAGAATTGATTTGGGGACACCAAAGAAGTTAGTCAGCATTGCTAAATTTCGTTTGCTTATGTAACCTCCCATTCTTAATGCAGGTTCTTATCACACATGAAGCCTCTTTCCAATCTGAGCTCTGTTGCATACCTTTGATAAAAAATGAAAAGATTACATTGTCTGACAACCAGAGCTATTAAAAATGCTCCCTTGGGGACTTCAGTTTTGTTTGATTTCATCTGAAAGGGAATTTAAGCATGAGTATAAGAAAAAAGAGGTTGTCAGTGTTTTTTATCTTTAAAGAGTGGGACGAAGCAATTAATGAAGTACATACAGGATGGAGATTATGGAAGCTTAGCTTCTCAGGAATCTAGAAGTTTGATCAAGCTTGCATACTGCCTCTTTAAAAAAAAAAAAACCCAACTGCAGCCCACATAGACTATAGGACTGAGTGAGCAGGCAGTTACCTTTAAATAACCCATCATCTCTGTGGCCCCTACCTGGGGATTACTGAGGGAGGGGACCTGAAGGTTCTGCGTATGATTCCAGGAGAAACGTTTGCTATCCTCACTGTACTTTGGCCACCCTCATTAACAGGTTCATCACACAACTTGTTTAACATGTTTACCTTTTAAACACTTGGAGAATTAACAGGTGGCTGCATGACTGAGATGTTTGTTTTAACAGGCTAAAAATTGGGAGGTAATTTAGACATGCACTATGATGCAATAGGAAAATACCTAATTATTCTGTGTTTGGCTCAGCTTTTAGTTTCAGTTAAAACAGCTGCTAGCAGGGCTCAACAAGTTTTATAGAATAGTACTTTTAACATTGCCCACATAGGAGGAACGGGCTTACTAGTCATAAGGGCCAGGGTTTAGTGACTTGCACATGAAGCCTGTTGTGTGGCTTTAGTTCTAGAGCTTAGTAAAGTATCCCATGTCAGAGTTACTGTCATCAGCAGGGACAGTGTGATTACAGAATGCTCTGAAAGCCCCGTATCTAATTCAGCATGCTCTAGAAACCGATCTGCAATGTTCTCTACCTGTCTATAGAGTGCACCAAAGGTAAAATCCTGAAAACAAGACAACTAACTGCTATTATGTCTGGTATATTCATCCCAATTGTCAGGATACCTTATAGGGGCTATGATGGGCTCTTGAACTATCTTCACTGACCAAGTGGAAGGAGCGAGGAATTTTTCTGGACAGTTAGTTCATTTAGTTTGGAGTGAAGGGACACCTGTCAGAAGTAGACACAGTCAGGAACAGCGATTCTAGATTCTATAAAGGGCCAGATGGTTACTACTTTAGGGTTTACGAACCATATGGTCTCTGTTGTAACTACTCCTTTCTGCTACTATAGCATGAAAGCAGTCATAGATAGTAACAAATAAATGCATGTAGCTGTGTTTCAGTAAAACCTTATTTTCAAAAACAGGTGATGGTCTGCATCGGCCAAGGGACCATAGTTTGCCAGCCCTTGTTTCGGATCCCAGAAGACACGCCTCTGGGCTATATGACCTCACAGGAAGAAGGGCAGTAGTTCTGGGTTAACTGTACTAATGCATAAAACCTTCAGTAGTCATAGATTAAACTCCACCAGATTTATATCTAATAAAATTATTGTCAGAAAATGGAGTGTTGTTTCCTCACTGGCTGCTTTTGAGATTAATATAAATAGTGTTATTTGCCTATACTGTACTTTCCTGCTCAAATTGAGATGGCTCATGATAAAAAGCAGGTATAGGTCTCATCTATCAAAACAGAGATATAAAATCAAACCACACATAAAAAGATCACACAGAACAACTTATGAATATTCCTTGTCCACCTGGCATCTCAAGCTGGTATCTGAACCATTTCAGAAATGGCTCAGTCCTTGGGACATCTCCTAAGTTGAATGCTGACGTGTTGCCTATTCTGTCTTCCCTAGCATAACTTCCCTTCTGGAAAAAATTGCCCAGTATTTTATATCAAGTCTTCTACCAAAGGAAATGTTAGTATTCATCATTTTTCTTCTGACTGAAGTATAAGCCAAGAAATGTTATACCAACTAAGTGGGTATATAGAAAGGAAAGAGAAAATTACAAGTTAATGCAACTTTGATGGGCAAGTGACCTAT
Organism: Galagoides demidoff; assembly: GCA_963574575.1. NCBI lineage: Eukaryota > Metazoa > Chordata > Mammalia > Primates > Galagidae > Galagoides > Galagoides demidoff. Next base: position 14,848 of record CAUYQV010150708.1, on the reverse strand, counting down.
TCAAAGCAGGTTCCAAGGCTGGCAGTGCTAACGTTTCATTAGCTGGGAGAACTGTTTGCAGTCATCTTACCAATGCATCTCTGCTCTGCAGGGGAAAAGAGATGTTAATCATCTTGGCGTTACATGTTCAGAAGCACCACTCAGAGGTGGACAGAGGAGATGGGAATTTCAGCTAAACTGCAGGAGGGATCACTTCCATGAGTGTCAATGTGGCAACAAGGCCAAGCGATTTCAAGGAGTTCTGAAATAGGGAAACTGATCCATGGGAAAATTTTCTGTACAAATAAACTTAATGCAGAAACCAAATTAATAACAGATTCAAGTGCTTAGCCAAGTAGATGCACATCAGGTAGAACTCAGGCAAGGATCTGAGGGGAGGTGTGATGGACATGTTCTTGAGGACACTGGAGGAGGCAGAAAATACTTCCCTAGGACACAGAGATACCAGGCAAGGCTTCATTCACAAGTGAAGACAGAAGCTTCCCAGGCTCCTGGTTAAGAATATCAGAGTAGAACCAGAAGCAAGATAGGGACAGTGTTAAGGACAAACAGGCTACTTGCATGACAAAATTTTAAGATGTAATAGTGAAATATATATAGGGAATTCTATAATCAACAGCTCGCAAACATTCGTTTTCTCTTCTAAAAATGTTTGATCTTGTCTGTAAATGTAGGAATGTTCTAACCTTTAGATGGAAGAGGGAAGCCAAGAATTTCCAACTTAAGTCATGAGCCCTTCTTCCATTCACTCTTGGTAAGAGAGGAAATTGGTATAGTGTGTGAGTGGAGATGACAGTTTAACTAGACCTCCACAATTTTTTTTTTTTAAGAGAAAATATCATTCTGTTGCCTCGGCTAGAGTGCAGTGGTGTCATCATAGCTTATAGCAACCTCGAATTCCTGGGCTCAAGCAATCCTGCTTCAGGCTTCCAAGGAGCTAGGACCTCAGGCAGCTAATTAGCCACCACACACAACCATTTTTTTTGTTTTTAGTAGAGATGGGGGCTCACTCTTACTCAGGCTGGTCTTGAACTCCTGAGTTCAGTGATCCTCCCATCTCTGCTACCAGATGGGAGTACTTCAAAGGTGACTGTAGTGATATTCAGCAATGAGGCACGTTATCTAGGATGAGTTCAGGAACTTAATTGTCCAACTTCATATTTTTTTTAAATGCATACTCTCAGGCTGTCAAAGATATTTGTGCAAAGATTACCATTGTATTTAAAATTTGAAATGAATTGGAGAAAAAGTTTGTATTTGGAGTTCTGGATTTCAGGAATTCTCTAAGGGAGTGCAGATCTGTGTATGAGTGTATGAGCATAGAAGCTTGACAGGGGTACATTGTGAAGAGTGAGGGGAAAAATTGCAGTCAGCCCTCCATGTCCACAGGTTTCACACCTGCAGTGCAGATTCAACAAATTATGGAATGAAAATATTCAGGAAAAAAAAAAGTATTACAGTGAAAAATAATGCAAATTTAAACTATGGTATACCAACGATTTACATAGTGTTTACATTATAGTAGATATTATAAGCAGTTTAGAGGTAATTTAAAGTATACAAGATGTGCATAGGTTATATGCAAATAGTAAGTCGTTTTATATAAGGGACTTGAACAGATTTTGGTCTTGGGGGAGGTGGTACCAAGGGACGACTACATGTACGATGATCTCCTTTCTTTGAAAATAATAATAATAACGTTTATATATGCCTACAAGATTTGGAGCCAGAGACAGATTGTTCATAATAGCCGTGGGAGCTGTACAGATGACAGTGGTTGAGAAAACAAGTTGCTTTTACAGTTGGCTGTCATAGAGAACCCCAGACTTCTTGCTTGTCACAGGCACTGGGGAGCAGGAGTGGAAAAGGGACTATAGTGACTGGGTTCAGCTTGAGAAAACTCCATCATTAGAAGTGAAAAGAGTCTTCCCTTTGCATAGTTATACATGGGACACGTATGTCGTCACTACAGATATTAATAGTTATATGCCTGTCTAACCCAGATAAACTTGTTTATTTATTAATCTAGCCAATATTCCCTGAGTGCCTACTGTACGTAAAACACCATGCAAGGCACCTGGGCTCTGTGACAGTGGCGGAACGAAGGTATCCTCACATTTGGAGGCTCAGGCTCAAGCAGAAAGACTGAGCTGTGACCAGGAAGCCTGGGGAGGTGCAGTGCCTACCTGGATGCACGTCCATGGCTAATTCTGAGGATCAGCAGTTGGTATTCCAATGAAACTGAAAGTACCTTAAACCTGTATTGAGTTTTCTTTCTTTTCACAGTGTTTTTTTTTTTCTCCTTTTAGTCTCTGAGTTACGCATTTCTAAATAGAGATGTTGATGGCAATTAGCGTTTTAATTATAAAACCTTCTAGGAAGAGGTTGCCTGGCTGCTCCTCAGCAGTGACCCACATAAACTATCAAGTGACTTTGGTTTCTAACCACATCCATGTGACTCCTCAGCTGGCACAAAAGAAGACTCTCTAAACAAAAGCTTTATTTAGATAGAGAGAGAGAGAGAGATACACATGTATTTCTTTTTATCAGCTGTCAACTCAATTGTTTGTCTTTTTTCTCCCCCACAGAAAAAGCAAAGGACAAAAGATCTTTCTCGGGTATTTCATTCCTACAATCCATACGATCACAAGGTAAGAGAAGCTTGCTGTTACTACGTTGGGTATTACCAGTCTTTCTGACTGTATGGCATGATTTTCACCAATATATGGTGAGCCTGAAATGCACTTACCAATTACATTTTTCTTACAATTTTAATTTTCAACTCTATCTCTCTGGAAGAAAACAGAAATTTCATATTTCTAACCTAAAATAATTGCATTTTATTCATGCTAAAATCTAGTTACATGAAATCTCCAATACTGTGAAAAATGGATTTAGGGGTGTTTTTGTTTGGTTACTTTTTGATTTTTCTTTCCAACCACACTGGTGGATGAACTTAGCTTTTGGATTGGTAAAGATAGTTGAAATGTTGAGTGCCAAATCTTGGTTCTCCATTGCTCCTGATAGAAAATTGTTTTCCTACATTAAAATCTTGACAAAAGTCAATGCATAGCATTATATCTGAAATACCCACTGCCAAAAGTTTAGCTACACAGAAGACCAAATAACGTAACAACCTCATGTCCCCATGCTATGGCTTTATAGATGCGTAACAAGTCTAGTTTCATTTATACCCCATATTCTCTACCCTCCATGTCTAAAGAATTTCCAAAAGCTTTTCACTTCTGGTTTTTCACCACGTATTTGTAAAAGATAAGGACTTTTTTTAAAAAATGCTTAACACTACATCTTCATGGGGAAATATATTACAGAATTTCTGAAACTTGTACAAAACTTCTATGCCATGTAAGCTTCCAGTAAATCTGTTAATTCGAGGTGATTTCAGAAGTAAACAAAAAATTTACACTGTTGAAATGCTAATATAAACCTAAATCTTTATCTATGAATTTACAGGGAGACATGTGGTGGGGATTTTTTAACTAGCCAAAATAAGTAGTGTGAAAACTACTTTCCTCAGTTGAGAATACAGAGATGTCTGGATTCAGGAGGAAAAAATTATGTCAGTTCATAGAAGTTGAAAAAACGTGAATAGCTTCTAGTGTTTCTATAGTGACCAATTGACTTAAGCACCAAAAATTTGTAAAAGGGGTGTTTATGTTCCATGTGACCGTGGTGATACACAATACTAAAAATGGTAGCTTTTGAGTTCCATTTTTCAAGTTAAATCAATCACTTTGCAAAATACAGAAATTTGTTTGAAAGGAATTGGGAAAGCCAGTAGCGTCTGACAATGCAGACAGAAGGTGCAGGCTGATAAGTAATATAACAGCAAAGGAATGAGATGGGCCAGATTTCTGCTGGTAACAGTGCATTTTCTTATGATGAAGCCATTTAATTAACATAAGTGTAATAGTGGCTGCAATTAACATTTAACCACACACACATACACACACACAAAAGCCTATGACAAATCAAAGGTTTTGCCTGACTTGTCTAAATTTTGCCCACTTCTAACATTTTTTATTTCACAGTTAAGGGAAATTCCATTATTCTTTTATTAGAACTCTTAATGGAACCTAGCCATTTGCAACTTCTACCAGCTTCCTCTTCATATCCTTTGTGGCACTGTATCAAAGTCACCTCAGATTATTTTGGCTTCCCTTCATTCCCCTACAAATTAGTCATCAGGCAATGAGGAATTGAGTATAAATGCTAGATGGGGTTCCTTTTGATCTTTGCTTTAAGTTGGGTAATAAATTACTGAAAGTAGCTAGACTGCTTGGTGAGTGCTTTCTGAAGCTCCTAAGGTCTGGCCTGTTGGCATTCTGTTTTATTCTGTATGTGTGCCATGAAGGAAAGGGAAAAGTTTTGTTCGAGGCAGCTCCCAAGCCCCTAGTAGCCTCCTCCTGTTTTCCTAAGCTCTATCCAGGCAAGTCTAACTGTAGTACTTATAAGCTGGTCTCTTGTTTATTGGATGTCTAGGAAGACCGAAACCATAGGGATAAAGTAATATATACTGTTTTCTCAATCTGAGAATGTTGCTTTTTTCTCCATAAATAAATTAATAGAGGGTTGTGTTTCAAGTCACTTTGTCATTTTAAATACCAGTTATGTTCAAGCAAATTAGTTTTCTAGGCAGATAGGTTTTGTGTAAATTTTTTACAAGATGTGGTTAAAGTTGGTTTAAACATCTCATGTTCAAGGAGATTTCTGGAGTGATCTTTAGGAAGATATGTACAGATACTGCAATGAAAGCTTATATAAAATATAATATCCTTTGTCTAGGATTTGCTTTTTAAAAATTCAAAGGGAGTAGATAGAATACAGTAAAATAAAATTGATCGTGTGCTATTGACCATCAAAACTGGATGATGGGTGTCGGGAGTTTATTCTATTCTGTATGTTTTCTATATGATTAAAATTTTTCATTAAAAAAAAAGATGCAGAATAAAATAAACTATGGTCTGTTTCTGGGAGTGAATGTTCTGATGTTCTTTTCCTCACTAGCCAAATTCCTTTTAGTGTGAACTTTTCCCTTGACTTGCCAAAGAAAGGCTACTCAGCATTTCAGTGGGTTCATCGTGCTGAGTAAACTCAGAAATGCAACTCCTGTTCTAAAGTTGGCAGAATTTCCTGGGGTTTCATCCCAAATTATAGTGGGCCACTTAACTGATAGCCTTGCCTACTCGAAACTGTTAGAACAGTTGTAATTACAAAGGGCACCGAGGACACCCGTTTGGTTCTCAGTGAGTCAGTTCTATTTGTTCTTCTTGCCACCCTGCAGCCAAGATTCCTGCCTGACCCCAGACACAGAAAGTCACCAGGTTAAACAAACATGTCCCTTAAGTGAGGCCAGGTGCATTTCTTAATCATACCCTAAAGCCATTGTTTAGGTTGTAAATGGTCAGTTGGTTTTCTCCTAAATGCTGTTGCAAAAAAGCAAATAAAGCTCAGAGCAAAATGTGTACCCAGAAGGACTCTTAGGAAATACTTGATTTCTTACGCTGAGAAATGTTGTTTGAGACTAGAATTTAATTCTGGACTGTTGTCTCTGATCCCATGACCATTTCTGAAAATTGTTTTCAGGAGTTCTTATAATAAAAAAAGAGTTGAACAAAAAAGCTTGACAAAAACCAATTCCTGTTTATCTGTCCAATAAAGGTAACCCAAAGCAGCCAGTAATCCGGTTCTACTTGATGGCATTCTAGTCTTTCCTCTGTTATTTAATAAGCAGATAATGAACGTAGCTTGTAGTTCTGAAAACACAGTGTACTAACCATCAGGAAAAGTGGCAGGGCCAAAGGACTTACGGGTCACAGAAAGTCAATCTGGAGTTGAATTTTTCCTTTGACTAAGTTACAGGTAAATGAGTGCAGACTATAATTAGAACACTTTTATTAAAGCCACGCAAATTAGCGCGCACCGTGTGTCCTTGGCCTGAAGAAAACATTGCCACGCACATAAAAAACATCTCTCCTTTTCTGTCTTTTTTGTTAGATTTTATCAGAATTATGTGTTCAAGGGGAAATCTAAGTTTATTAGCGAAACACAGATGTTTATAATCTGCTAATGTAAAAAGTTAATATAAAAAATGAAAATGCTTGGGAAAGGAAAAAGTCAGGAAATTCTGTTTAGGTCTATAGTGATTTTTTAACATCTGCAAAATAGAGTAAGTTCCCAAACACACATAATCAGTTTGAATTAACATCTACTCCACCATTAAAAGTGAGTCTTTAACAGGTAGTCCCTGTTACTGTTTTGTGTTGTGAAGTGGGCTTATTGTTTTCTTTCAGTGACTTATGATATTAATAATTTTCCTACATAGGCTCAGCGCCCATAACAATGATTATGGCGCTGGCCACATGCACTGAGGCTGGTGAGTTTGAACCCGACCCGGCCAACTAAACAACAATGACAACTGCAACAACAATAACAACCAAAAACAGCTGGGCATTGTGGCAGGCACCTATAGTCCCAGCTACTTGGGAGGCTGAGGCAAGAGAATTGCTTAAGCCCAACAGTTTGAGGTTGCTGTGAGCTGTGACAGCACAGCACTCTACTGAGGGCGACAAAGGGAGACTCTGTCTCAAAAACAATAAAAAATAAAAAATAACGTTCCTACATAGACAGACGTAAATCAGTCAACACACTTGGGAAGAAACATCATTCTATAACTTTTGTGTTGATGGAGTGGGCTCTTCTTTTGGTGACTACCATTATTTTAAAAATCTTTCTGTATATGTAGACACTTTTCAACTGAAGTGTAAACAAATTCATATGTGTCTAAAATAGTTATTATATATGAATGTACTTGATAAATTAGCCTGCCCATAGAAAGAATACAAACATTAGCACTTTACTCAACCAGAGCATCTTCTGGGCAGCCCTTTCTGCTATCTAAAGTATAGCTCACAATTTCCACAAAAGCCAACTTGGGCCCAGACTGTTCTGATTACTGTTTCAGTCTCTCCCCCAGCTCATTGCTACTTGAGACCCCCATCCACAAAATCGTCCTCTCTTCTTTTTTAAATCACTTCTAGCAAGCATAGATGCCTGGTTTCCCAAACGCCCTCAACCCTAACAGCAGTTAAAAAGAGGGAGGTTATTGTTTCAAGAAGTCAGAGCTCCAGTAAAGAGTGACAGCATACTAAATGAAAGCAAGGACGGACCATAAAACCCTAATATGTCATTAACAGAGGGACTCTAAACGTGCAGCTGCCCAAGACCACTTAATTTAGACCCAAATACCCAGATATCCTGTACATTTCAGGAGTCCCAGGGTAAAATAATTGGGATTACTTTACATCAAGAAACAGATGTTTTGTTTAAAAATAGTACAGAGATATATACAGGGTCTGGCAGAAGTAACCCCCCTTTTTGCTCGAGTGTGATATTGTTATGTTATAGGATTACATGCACAAAATAATGGCACAAATAACATCCATTTTTATGACTTGGTAATTTATACCAATCTTTTATTGCAAAATCATAAACATGTAGTTCTATAACTGAACACATCACACTGTGGCACAAAGGGCCTGCCCTGAACCCTGTGTATCCTATTTTTAGAAACACTGATATTTTAGGAATAACTTTTTCTTATATTGAAAACTCTCTTGGGAACAACTGGTTCTTAACAAGCTTGGATAAATGAAGTATTATTCTAGAGCTGTGATTTTCAGTCAGCATGCCATGAGAGGACCTTAGGTGTACCACAAAAATTGTTAAAGATTATTAATTAAATTGTTTTCAAAAGATGTTCAAAGCATAATAAGAATATCCTTTTCTTTTGTTTTTACTACTTTTTGATCAATATAATTTACATGTGCTACAGAAGTTTAACTAGAGGGTCAAGTGTGCCGTGAGATAAAAAAGGTTGAAAACCACTGCCCTAGAGTCTAGTGTTGGTGAGTGGACGAGAAAATGTGTGTGAGCGTGAAAAGGTGAGGAGAGCAGAATCAGTATCACATTGAACTATTTATTCATATAACTAGATAGTGTAGAAATACCACAGTCTTTGAGATTTATTATTATATTTTTCTCTTAAAGATTGTTCTAAGCATAACTTGAGTGGAATAATTGTCAGTAGTAGTTCAGTATAATGGATTTTTAATTGTAGTATTAAATACACAGAAAAGATTGGTATGTATTTCAGAAATCCACACTTCCTAAGACTACTTTAAGAAAAGTTGTTTTTACCAATGTGTCCAGGAATTCATATCTACTGGCATATAGTGAAATATTATATAACAAAAATGGAAAATAGTATTTTCTGCAGCTTTGGGTAGAAGCATACAGGAAGAATGTGGCAAAAGTCTTGGATTATTCCACCATCCTTTCTTCTCTCAGAGACTAGTAGTGTCTATGACACCAAGCTTCACAAGTGCATATACCATACCTCCTAAGCAAAAGGGACAATTTCATTCAGAAATCATTTATTTATTTATTTATTTATTTATTTATTTATTTATTTATTTATTTAACAATTTTGGGCCAGGGCTGGGCTTAAACCTGCCACCCCTGGTATATGGGGCCCACACCCTACTCCTTGAGCCACAGGCACCGCCCTCAGAAATCATTTATTGATTTACATTTCTCTGTTAATCAGATTTGTCTAATGATTTAAAATTATAAAAGTCACTTCACCCAGCTCTTTATGTTTGAAGAATAATGACCATTTCCCTGGATCCTGAGGCAGCCACGCTGTTGTCAAGCCTTCATTATCCCCTGTGCTTTGAATAACATAATGTAGCAACAGAGTGCTTTGAGTTGTTCTTCTAGAGAGAGAGATGTGAGTTTGGATTATTGCCTGCTGGCCCTGTGGAGCTTTGAGCTATCTGCTGTCTGGAAATAGCAAATTCAGTTTTTAATGGATCCGGCACTCTATGATAGCCAGATTTTCATGGCACATGCAGATAAAGAAACAAGTTATTGATTTGGCATGTTTACGCCATGCTTAAAACAGTTCCCTGCAGCAGATTGTCCAAAGCCATTTGTGCACTTAACTCTATTTCCTATCTTTGGCAAAAATAAAAATGTATTTAAAAAGTAATTTTAGGGATGTTGCCAAATGTCAGGAACAATTGAATAAATGTTTGATTGAGTTTCCCTATTGTTACATTGACACATGTCCTAATACTAAAACCATGCTCAAGGCAAGGGAAGTGAGTACTTCAATAAATGGTAAATTCCTTTCATCCACTTCACTCTACAGCCAAATAAATAACCCAGCCACAAAATAAAGGGCATACTGAAAAGCTCTTTTGGTGTAAAATCTATGCTTTCATTTATTAAAACATGTCCCCTCTCAAGGTGACCAAGACATAGCCATAGGCCAGCTGTTTCCTGCTTCAGCACAGGGTATCTCTGACCACTCCCTGCATCCTGATCTATGCCAGCCCCATCCAAAAGCATTTCCTCATTTTAACCCTCATCAGTTTGTGATTAAGTTGAGTAGCAGATCATGTTGCCTTGAGCTTAACTTTGATATCATCCCTATATATTTTTCCCTTTTTCTTATGGTATTGTATTTTTCTAAAAATTAAACAGTATTTTTTACATGTTGGTTTAGTTTATTTTGTCCTGCAGCTGCAGGGATGGAGGGTATGAAAGTATGTAACAAATGGCAGAGATTTTGATACAGTAAAAATGTTAGATTCATATGCCCATAGATGACAGAACTCTCCTCTGCCAGTTACCCTGAGGATTGACAGAGACAGTGAAATCTGAGTAGAGCTTTATTAGGATGATTATTACCATAATAAAGCAATAATTTAAAACACACCACATAACTGGCATTATTCTCAAAGATTTACATACACAGACAACTCATTTAACCTTTATACCAACCCTATAAGGTGGGTAGCATTCTTACTATGCCCTGTTTTACAGGTGAGGAAACTGAGACCAGAGGTTAAGCAACTGTCAAAGTCATACAGCTAGTAAGTTGCAGAGCAGTCTAGCACAGAGTTCATACCCCAACTCCAGTCTAAATCTACATAGGTAAACCCTGCATGGAAGAAGAAATATGCTGGGTGCACTGGTGCACCCCTCCGGTTCCAGCTACTCAAGGGCTGCAGTGGGAAGATCACTTGAGTCCAGGAGTTCAGGGTGGTAGTGCGGTATGATCATGTTTGTGAATAGCCCAGGCACTCCAGTCTGGGCAACATAGTGAGACTTCATCTCTTAAAAAATAAAAAAAGGAGGAAACAGAGGCATGAGTAAGAATAAAGAGACACAGAGAATGGAACTAGATGCCAGAAGTATTGAGGATTCTACTGAAGGACTTCCCAGTAAACAGACCATAAAGCAGGCGTCTTCAAACTACAGCCTGCAGACCACATGCAGCCGGCCTAGGACGTTTATCGGACCTGCAGGGTGTTATTGTCGCTGCTTCCTGTCTTGCTTAGCAGCCGACTTGTTCCGGGGTCCGCAGTCCGGCCCTCCAACGGTCTGAGGGACAGTGAACTGGCCCCCTGTTTAAAAAGTCTGAGGATCCCTGTCATAAAGCATCAAGCCTTTCCTAAAAGCTATGACCTTCACCTGCAAACTTCCCCAACCTGATTAATTCAACATCAGCCTGATGTTGAACTGAGAAACATGATTTAGGCTGGAAGTTGGCAAATATCGTGCAAAGACTAACAGGTGACTGTTAGGCACCACTGGGACTGGGGTTTCTCCAAGAACCCTGTCCTGCTTGCTTTCCTCCCTGACTCCCCTATCATGGGAACTGGAGGGAGGAAAGAAGCCGAGCCAGAGAAATAGACTCAACACTAAGAAAAATTGAGAAAATCATCTGAGGTCACTGTACACAGAGATGGGAAGGTGGCAGCAGGGTGGTTAGAAAGATACAGTGCCATTCTGTTCCATTGATCACCCCTAGCATCTGTGACTTCCTTTTCAAGGTCCCGAGGTCCTTGTTTAGGAATGCCCTACCCAGTAGCATATTCTCCTCTCCCCTGCACCTCCCTACCCAGGCACTCCCAGGAGCATCAGTAACAGGGGAAAAGCAAAAGTTCATGGTCACATCCTTTGTTAACATTCACCCTAAAAGAACGGATAAAAATGAATCAAAAGATCAATATAGATATGGCAATTACTGTATTTTCAAATCATTCATCAAGCCTAGAAGTATCCCAGTTTTTACAGTCACTGGTTATATGCAGCCTATATGACATTGACTAGCATAAGAAACCAGCCAAGGAGCAACAAGGAAGTGCATTGTCCCAAAAGCCAGAGTGTACCGCCCATCCGGGGCTGCGTGCCTCCCGCTGTGCTAGCAGCCCCCCACCAGGCTTGTCCTCTGCCTTCAGTCTTTGCACCCAGTTCAGATGTGTCGCCGTCTCTTTCCCTCTTGACAGTGTCAGGGTCCCAATACATCTGCTACCCCATCAACTCTTTCTCTTATGTTTTCCCACACCAGAGTGTACCTACCAACCTTTCTCATCATTTTCAAAGGACAAACGTGGCTAGCACATTATCTGCTTGGCAAGTGAGGCCTGTTTCATGCCAGTGTTAACAAATAAAGATATGGGACATTCGAGTTAAATTAGAGTTTTTATAGAGACAGGGTCTTACTGTCGCCCACACTAAAGTGCAGTAGCATGATCACAGCTCACAGTAACCTCAGACTTCTGGGCCCAGGTGATCCTCCCACCTCAGTTTCCTGAGTAGCTGGGTACAGGCACATGCCACCACCTCCAGCTAACTTTTAAATTTTGTGTAGAGACAGGGTCTTGCTCAGCTTCAGTGATCCTCCCTCCTTGGCCTCCCAAGTACGTGACTCACAGTACCCAGCCCTAAATTTGAATTTTAGATAAACAGTATTTCTTTAGTATAAGTATGCTGATGCAACATGTGAGACATACTGATAATAAAAATTTATTCATTGTAATTTATATTTAACTATATGCCCTGTTTTTACCTGGCACCCCTAGTTGCATGTGGATCATACATTTCACTTGGGCAAATAGAAATTCGAAAGACAAAAAGGAAAATAATATCTACCAAGGAGTGAAAGGAGAAATGATCTTAAAACTTCCTCTTCACTTACTGTGAAGGCCTGAGGAGGTTTCTTCCTGCTCCTGGCCCCATCCGGGTGTCCTGTGCCTCCCCATCAAAGGCCAACACCTGTGTCACATACAGTTTTTCAAACTTTTACTAGTGTATTTAACGAGAGAAAACAACTTTTTATTGACTTTGGTTCTTTCAAGTCTGTGACAACATTTTAACCTGGAAACCTTCTTAGAAAATTGTTTGGAAGGTACAAAGAGAAAGGAATGTAAAAAGGCCTCATACAGGGCAGTGCCTGTGGCTCAAAGGAGTAGGGTGCCAGCCCCATATGCCAGAGGTGGCAGGTTCAAACCCAGCCCCGGCCAAAAACTGCAAAAAAAAAAAAACCAAAAAGCCGTAGGGTTTTTCTTTCCTCAGCAATGCCTCTTATCCTAAAATATAATTAATGACTTCTTTGTAGCTGAAGTTATTTTTTATTGAGATATCCTGAGAAACATTAATGCCGCTGGTGAATTAAAACAAGTTAAGATAGGCAGTCCCCCTGAGAAGTGAGGAAGCTGCTACTTCTTGTCTCTTCTTTTGCTCTACTGCCCAAGTTCTCAGACCATGGAGGGGCCTGCGATCGGTGGAGTGTGGGCTGACGCTGTTTGCTAGGAGCTCCACAGGCCTGCCATGTCATTAACAGCACAGCAGCTGCAAGGCCACTCTCCCGTGATTGTCGGCCTACAGTGCAGAGCCAAGGTTGCACAGAACGATTTCCAGACTTGTGTTTACAAAGACGAATGAGATGAAAGTATTTCCATGGGGCAATAATTTTTTTTCTGTAGGGTTTTGGGGCAAGATTAAGAAGACATGATTACAGTTAACATTTATGGCACTTTTTAAATGTATACATTAATGCTCCTAAAATTGGGCAACTAGAGAGTTTTAGCATCTGGGAAAAAAGTAAGTTAACCAGCTTCTTCTAATGACTGTTGGTTATTTTCCATTATTCAACACTCTGCCTTTGGGTGCTTTTCACAATTTCAGAGGTATCTTAAAAGCACATATGTCAAACAAAAATAAAGGAATTTTAAAGACTCAGATTGTTCTGAATTTACCTATCATTGCATGGTAAACACATAGGTAAAAAGGAGACCATTGCATTTTTAATTACTATAAAATGTAACAAGAGCCCAGCTACCAGGCATAAAACCTCTCTAGTTCAGTTTAGGCTTTTTAAGAGTAGGGGTTCATTTTAACCTATTTGTTTGGCTTTATTATTCACTTTTTATTTCTTATTGACACATTTTTTTTTCTAATTTGTAATAAAATTTTAATTTGATATAGTTAATGTTTTTATGATTTGTCTCTCCCCCTCTCCTCCTCTTCCCCTTCCTCTGTCCTCTCTTCTTCCTCTCCCCCTCTTTCCTTCCCCTCCTCTTCCTCTTTCTCTGTCCTCACTTCCTCCTCTCCCCCCTCCTCCTCTTCCCCTTTCTCTCTCCTCTCTTCTTCCTCTCCCCCCTCGTCTTCCTCCTCTCCTCTCCCCTGCTCCTCATCATCCCCTTCCTCTCTCCCCTCCCCCCCATTAGTAGCCACCATCTCCCTGGTTTGCATTCTGTTTTCAGTTTCTCTCCCCAGGCCTGCTGATTATCTTCCGTCCACTCTGTTCACTCTTTCGTATTCTTATTTTGTTAAGAATGGTACACAGATCCAAAGAAGAATGAAAGACATTTCCTATGTATATCATTACATTCCAGCCCATAATTCAAGGTCTTTGCACCTACTTTTGTATGTACTCACCCTTTCTTAAATCTTGTTTTTTATCCTCTGTTATGTTCTTGAGGTGGTGTAAGGGGTATACGTTGGGGGCTCTTCAGCCACTGTGCTACTTCTTTCAAGTAGAGACATGGAAAGGCCACTGCCACTGTTAGTCACATGCTGACTGAGTGCTCACTGTGAATTGATACATTCTTCCCATAATAGTCTTAAAACTATAGTCCTAAGAAGGCCCTTAGAGTGCACATAATCCCAGATCCCTCCTCTATCCCACCTCTGTTGTTCAGGAAAGGAAAAGGGCTGTTCATTTTTTATTTGTCTGTCCAGCAAGACTCAGTTTAATTTCACCTTCTTTGCATCTTTCCTGGCTCACACACAAAATTGTTCTGTCCTCATGCTTCCAATACGAGTTCTACTCCATATGTGCCTTTATTATTTGCCTCTTAGGGTTCAGTTCCATTGAGCAAACATTTGACGTGCTTCCTAGGAGACAGGCCCAATAACTAGGCTAAGACTCTTAGAATCCAGTGGGACAGTGGGATGAAATGACAAACATTACAACATAATTATTTTTCTATTGTATATTTATTTATCGGCATTACTATTCCTCTTGCCATGCTATGAAAGTCTTAAGAACAGGGATCATATCTTGTTCTTTGCTCCCACACTCCTTAGGAGAATACCTTGAATTATGGGCTAGAATTTAATGTTACAGATATGAAATGTATTTTATTCTTCTTTGGATCTGTGTACCATAACTATACCAGGCTCTTACCCATCATCCCTCAGCAAATGCAGGGCTGAAACCACGTCTTGCAATTCCTGGTTTTGTGCTATCTGTGCCAGTACATATTTGGAATGTCTCAGTAGTGATAAACCACAGCAGTGGCAGAATGTACAAAGGTTGTTACTGGGTTGTTTTTTTTTTTTTTTTTTTGAGACGGAGCCTCAAGCTATCCCCCTGGGTAGAGTGCCATGGCATCACAGCTCATAGCAACCTCCAACTCCTGGGCTCAAGCGAGTCTCCTGCCTCCACCTCCCAAGCAGCTGGGACCAC
>CAUYQV010150701.1:0-26332 GCA_963574575.1 Galagoides demidoff | reverse complement strand
TCCCCCTGGGTAGAGTGCCATGGCATCACAGCTCATAGCAACCTCCAACTCCTGGGCTCAAGCGAGTCTCCTGCCTCCGCCTCCCAAGTAGCTGGGACCACAGGCGCCTGCCACAACGCCCGGCCATTATTTGGTTGCAGCTATCATTGTTGTTTGGCGGGCCTGGGCTGGGGATTCGAACCTGCCACCTTAGGTGTACGTGGCTGGCGCCTTAGCCAATTGAGCCACAGGCGCTGAGCCACAAAATTGTATATTTTAAACTAATTAGAAGACAGGATTTTTTTATGGTCTGACTATAAGGAAATGATAAATATTTGAGGTAATACTTATGTTTCCTACCTTGATTTAATCACTATGTAATATATAGATGAAACATCACACTGTACCAAGTAAATACACAAAACAATTATGTCATTTAAAAATAAAATAAAACTTTTAAAAGCTTTTTATTTCTCCACTGAGTAATCTTGACAGCTTTATTGAGAGTCAATTAACCATTTGTGTGGAAGTACATTTCCACACAATTGTCAGTCTAATTAGAGATATGTGCATGTATAAATTTAATTTTTTTAAAGAAACAGATTTTGGTTTCATTGATTTTCCTCTGGGGTTGTTGTTTTTTAGTTTTATCAATTTATCCATGTCAGCTTTTGACTTTTCAGTTTGGGATTGGATTTCTTTTTTTTTTAATTTCTAAAGGTAGAAGCAGAGATTTGAAACTTCTTTTAATTTCTTCAAGCATTTAATGCAATGAATGTTCTTCTAAAGGATGCTTTGGCTATATCACACAAATTTTGATAACTATATATTGTGGTTTTATTTTTCTTTATGTTTTTATTTTTTAATTATTTTTATTAAATCATGGCTGTGCATATTAATGCAATCATGGTGTACAATGTGCTGGTTTTATATACCATTTGAAATGCTTTCCTCAAACTGGTCAACATACCTTTATGGCATTTTCTTCATTATTGTGTTAAGACATTTATATTCTACACCTAGTAAATTTCACATGTACCCTTGTATTTTTCTTTAAATCAAAATTATTTCTAACATCCATTTTGTCTGCTTTTGACTCATGTGTAATTTACCAGTATGCTATACCCTGCACTGTGCAATAGAGACACAGTTATTTGATCTAGTGTAAAAAAAAAAATAAGAAATCTGAACTGCACAGAACAGGAAAATAACTACAGTATCATTGCTCTATAGCATTAATCCCAGAACCAACTAAAAGCCATTTGTGGTAAATCCTTTGAACTGTGGTACCATAGATTAGAAAGCTAATGTAGGAATTGTGTAACATTAAATTCATGATGCCTGTCACAGGTCTACCCAGATTTTTAAACCTTATGGGCTTCTGTTTTTTTGTCAGCTGCTCCTCATTACATTACATTACAATACCAGCACCATGTACCACACTTTGATGCAGAGAGACGTTTATAATATTTTGCAAAAAATAATACATTCTTAAATAAATGGTTAATAAAATGTAAAATTATGCATTTATTTGTGGTAATGTTTTTCACTATTTAAATCATAAAAACAAAATTTAAAGAAAAATTACTCTCACTAGGTAAAAAAAAATACATTTTTTTCATTCAGTTGTATACTAGTCTAATTTTCTTTAAGAATGAGTTTCATAGTGTATTGGCACTTGAAAAAATCAATCATATATTTATGAACTACAGAATTCCTAAGAATCAGTCTATCTTCATAATTAAATGGAATTACTCATGAACATATTTGATCTTTCATTCTTGGTCAAAATATTGACAAATGTATTGGTTGCTGGACCAATAATTTTATATTTCAATAAATATTTTTGAGCTTTATTCAGGACATGGTTGAGTTAGATAGAGACAACTTTATTCCTTTGAATCTTGCTTTTAAGTTTTGTTAGGATGAGAGCTGAATTTCTTAAACACTAATTTTCTTTTCTATTGAGACAAGACCCTTTTTTGTATTCTAATCTGTAATCTTTGAATAATGAAGGTTTTCTACCCCGCCTGGTGGGTAAACCCTTGTCTCTATTCATGTGCAAATATCAGGTACTATTCCTACCTGTTTCTTTTTGTGCAAATGATTCATTTCTTAATAGACACTCAGTGATCAATACTCAGCATAAGGATCCCCTTTGTAGATCTCTCAAGTTTTGTCTCTACACACCTCTCCAGGGCCTTGTACTTTGCCCTGTATATTCTAGGCACAATGCATTCCTCAAACTTCCAACTGTCTTCTTAATTCAAAGAGAGCACCGAGATCTGACTGGGTTTCTACTTCCCACACCACAAATCATAACTTTCTTCAGCTGTGGAACTCTTAGGGCTCACCTCATTGGTTTCTCTCAGGGATTGCTATTCTTTCTTGCCAAACTGTTTTTCTAAGTGTTCATACCTTTCACTGGGTTTCCAGAAAAGTCAAATCACAAAGTGCATTAAAAAAATTGTAAACCACAAAATTCTACATAATTATTACATTGCATGAGAATTAATGAAATATTCTCATATTGTGCAGAATATGAGAATGAAAAATTCTCATATTCTATATGAGAATTAATTGAAACTTAGAAGCTCAATGCTATAGGATATCTTGTCTTTTTGACATTAGCATTATAGCATATCTAAAAATAAAATTAAGAATAAAAATGGAGAATATATTATATGGTATGAATATATGGAAAACCAAGTTGATTTTTATATTAAGAGAAATTAGTTTCAGGCCAGGCATGGTGGTACACACCTATAATCTCAGCACTCTGGGAGGCTGAGGAGTGTGGATTGACTGAACTCGGAGTTCTAGACCAGCCTGAGCAGAAAGTAAGACCCCATGTCTAAAAATGGCTGGGTGTTATTATGGGCAACTGTAGTCCCAGCTACTTGGGAGGCTGAGGCAAGAGGATCACTTGAGCCCATGAGTTGAGGTTGCTGTGAGCTGACACCACAGCACTCTACTAAGAGGGTGACAAAGTGAGACTTTGTCTCAAAAAAAGGGAAGAAAAATAAAAATTAGTTTCTGCTATGGATTCTACTGCACTACGTATCTGAAACTTGTTTTAGAGGCTCAGGTTTGATTAGGTTGCCTGTTTTTGTCTCATGAGTACTCTAATTATTATCACCTATCATTAGACTTTTATTTATTCTTATTCAGTGAACCAACTCTGTGATATTTCCCCACTGTTTTCTCCACTTGAAATTCTTCTCTGATTGCTGGGAAGAGAGTGCAATATCTCAGTTTTTGCTTATTTGAAGAACTGTATTTATGTAGTATAAATAACTATTGAATGGCTTTCTTTTTATATGCAGATATGTGAAGTCTGGGGGTAAGACTGGCAATAATTTCCCTGAAGGTAGGGACACTTTCCTTTTTTCTGTTTCCGATTGTTCACAGCTACCTACACAAATCACTGTAAAGGTCTTCTGTTGAGAAAGTTAACCTATTTAAAATGTAAATTAGGGGAGACAAAAATCCCACTAACCTCGGGATGAGCTTTTCAAAGACAATCACATATATCCCCTCTCCAAAAATCCCTTTAGTATCACCTTAAATTATAAAATACTAAGATTTTGAATGAGTAGAGTGGCACCTGTGGCTCAAAGGAGTAGGGTGCCGGCCCTATATGCCAGAGGTGGCAGGTTCAAACCCAGCCAAAAACTACAAAAAAAAAAAAAAAAAAAGATTTTGAATGAACGAAAGCTAGGTTTTTTTCTTCATCTGCTCCATTTTCTAACACTCAATGAGTATATACTAATATAAAAAAAATCAATGATCACTTTTACGAGGAAAATAGTGCAAATTATATTATGAACTTAATGTTAAATACTTCATATAGATTTTTCTACCAAAGCACATGTAGACCATAAAAGAAAGACTAGCACACAAAGAAGGATTTCAGCAGCCTCAAGATATTCATTTGGGGGCACATAGTAAGTGAGGAATGTGAGTATTAAGTGAAATTATATATATATATATATATAGTTTAAAGTATATTTTTTACCAGAGTGCACACTTTTCTCATTCAGATTTTGATAGGTAAAAGCCAGTGGCAATAAAAGATAGAACAGGCTGACTGCACAGAACTGAAAGTTGATATTGAACGAGGATTAGTTCAGCACATCCAAAATTAAGACTAAGGCTACCAGGTATTCAGTTTAAGCAATCAAGCTGTTCATGGGTAGAAGGTGGGTCTTTGTTAGTATTTTAGCCAAGGTGATTGGATTCAGTAAATAATACCAAACTTCAATATTTGTGTAATGGCTAACTCTTTTCTTTTTCTATTTGTTTTTATACATTTGCAGTATAAATGTCAAGTCAACCAGGTGCAATGATTGATTTCCCTCTAAAAATTAGAAACCTGAGTTCAAAGAGCTCTCAAAGTATTAACCTAAATGTCCAAGGGCTACAATGGGAGGGTTCATGAAAAAGCTTATTTAAATCGGCACAGATTGTCATTGTCATGAGACACGTGTGCCATTGTAAACTATACAGCTCAGTATAGCAGGTGCCACACATCAGTGCAATAATAGATGAATTGGTAGAAAAGAATAACTTAAATTTTGATGCCTATTTATTTACATTGGAGAACTTTTAAAAATCTTTTTATAATCCTCTTCAATGTGTTTTTGATTTTTTTTGTCCTTAAGATAGATGGGTTAAAAATATGTGACGAGGACATAAAGATTTCAATCTAAATTATAATTATTTCCTACATCTGTTCTGTTACATCTAGAATGGTTTGTGCTTGTAAATTAGGTGTTAATGAAATAAAAATGTTGTAACCATGTGGAACATGAGAATTGCAATTGACTGAAGATTCTCTAAATTCTCGAAGGAGGCTCTAGCCACGAAAGCTCTCATGTGCTACCTACTATACACAAGTATGTCTTTAGACACTTAACTGTTAAATTTAAAGTAAAGACCTAAAAATTGCCAAAGGGAAGCATTACTAGAAACTGCCTTTTAAAGACAAGCATTCTGCTTTTATTACTTTGTCTTTATTTCATTTCTGAACCAGTCAGCTGCACACTGCATAAAAGACATCATGTTTTATAGCCTTGTAGATCCACTCGACAGGGACACAGGCTGAGAAAATGTGCCAAGTCATCCTTAGGAGATGAGCTGGCCGCAGCCATGTCCTGTCCTTGTCAGTCTCTCTTGGTTGGTACCAGGCAGTAAATTCTACTTCTACTAACCAGAAAATATGGCAGTGATACTTTTATTCAAATAAATGCCCAATTTAATAATATTTACATTAAAATGAGATTATTTATATTAAAGAGATAAAATGAAGAAACCCACAGTATCATGCCTAATAGTCTTCCAGCACAGAGACTTTGGTATTAGTTTTATTTAATTCAAGTGAGAACAATGCAGTTATAATACTTTGCAAACTGCAAATAAATATGGTAAGGTTGTTTTCATATGACCCTCACATTTAATGCTAATTTTGCTTTTCTGTAGACAAAGGCTGGAGGTTACTCGTTAATTAAAGACTCAATTTGAAAAACTTACAAAGGAGTTGACATTTAGAGAATTTGTTTTACCAAAAGGAAAAGAAAACTTATTTTATCATTTAAAACTAGGACCAAATTCCAATATAGGATACTGAGATTTATTTAAGTACAATACCAATATAATTTTACATTGTAGAGATTTTGGATAATTTTTCTTAAACTTAATGTTGTGCATGTCTGTAGCTTTCAAATAAAAATAACCTATTTATGTTTATTAAATGAACTCAGATTTTTTTTTTTTTTTTTTGGTGATGCATCAATCACCTCAGAGAAACTTGTAACTAATTCTCATCACGATTCATGAAATATTCACTAGGCAGTGTTCGCCAGTGGTTTCAAGTTTTCCAAGTACATTTCATTTTCCTGTTATACTTATGTTCTCTACACCTATTTATTTTCTTGAGTCCTTTGTATCACCCTATATTGTCAAAAGTAAGTTTCCCAATAATGCTCCTTATGATATTTTTACAAAAATTATATGTTAACTTGAAGATTGTGTGGACAGGATTGTAGACTTTTTTTTTTTTTAATCAATACTTCTGGCTGTGTTTGTTTCTGTTTACAATTTCGTTGTTCTCCAATATTGAAACTCACTTTTGTAATCCTTTCCAAGCACTTAAAATTAAATGGGAAGATTCCAAATTAATTATCCAAATTTCAATGATTTGTAGAAGTGTTAAATGATTAGCTTTATGTTTCAGCTTAGACAAGACACATACTTTTGCCAATAAAATGAAATGAATAATTGATAACTAAAGTAAAGGATATTACAATGGTATTCCATCTTTAAAATATTGCTCACAAAAAAATTAGTGTTGCAAATAATGGAGAGTGCAAGTCATTCTTTTTGGCAACTTTGGATCTCACCAAACCAAAATACATTTACGGATTCATTGAGGGCTCTAAATATGTTACCCAGCAGGCACATTCCTTTTACTATAAGGCTGAACACTGTTTCTACTCTTCCGTGAATTTTTTTTCACAATTTGAATATAAAACAATGAGACTATGTGAAAATAAATTATTATGAATTTACCCTAAATTCTTACCCGCAATCTTAGGAATCTTTCTCTTTTCTTTTTTCCTTACCCTAAATCTTAGGAATTTTTTCTTTTCTTTTGTTTTGAGACACAGTCCCACTCTGCTGCTACCTAGGCTAGAGTGCTGTGGCATCAGCCGAGTTCACAGCGACTCAACTATTGGATTCAGGTGATCCTTTGGCCCCAGCTTCATGAATAGCCGGGCCTACACAATGCCTGGCTAATTTTTCCATTTTTAATAGAGACAGGGTCTGACTCTTAAACCCCTGAGCTCCTTCCTCAGCCTCTGAGAGTGCTGGGATTATAGGTGTTAGCTAACCATCCCCCGCCAGGAATCTCATTTCTTCATAATTGATTTATCAAGCCCTTGAAACAATTTCATCCCTAAAGAATTTGTCGTCATTATATTTTCCTAAATATATCAAAGCAGTGACAATAAAAGCTATGTTTTGAAGCACACAGGTTAACTAATCCCTTCCTGCATTTGTTCTTATTTAATGTTTGCTGACCTGGCATTTTAATTAGGTTGTTTAAGTTGAGATAGATTTTTTTTAACCTAGGCTGTCCTTACAGATATCACCCTATGGCCAGAAAATAGATTTGAGATAGCTTTACATGTAAGTAAATCAAATCATATTACTTTATCAGAAAAATGAGTAAAATGCTTTTGTGTTTATTTAAGATGTACTTAGAATCAACTCATTTGCTCTAAAATTGAAAATAATGATTCAATTAAAAAATAACTTGGCAATTCTGATTGATACAGTTACATCATTTACAGATATACTTCTCAAAAAACAGTGGGGTTATAAAAAAAAGTAAGAAACATTCTTACCTAGATTTTCTGTTTTACTTAATGCCAAATTTTTAAATTATTCCTAACTTTTACCATAACTTTTTATTTTCTTCAAATTCAAAATTCTTATTAACTGTGATTTCAAATTCAAAGTTGATTGGGGCAAAATGCAACTTTTGTGACTCATTTAAATGTATCACTGCGAGGACCTATCTGAGATATATACTTTTTAATGGTTTATTAATAATGATATAATGGTAATATACTTGTTTATTAATGGTAGTATAAAGGAAATGTCACCCTAACTGCAGCAAAAAATCCTTAAACCACTGCTGAAATACTATCTCTGGTATGCTATGTATATTCCAAACATTTATAAATGTCTCTTAAAATATATTTATTAGGTCAATAATTCACTCTTGAAGGCTCATGAAGGTCATTTTTAATTAGTTGGAGAACAATAAGGGAACCATCATTATTTCACAAGTAAACATTAAATAATAATGTAACTGCCGATTCCAAGTAAGTTATTCAGATTTCATGTTATTTTTCTTTTTGTCAGTAGAATGGATGCTTCTTTGTGTATTAAATGAATCACTGAAAAAATATTCTATCTCCATATTTAGGAAACATCTTCTGTACGTGTGTTCAGTTTTACAGAGGTTGAACAAGAACTGATAGGAATTAATCAAAATAAGTATAAATTATGACTACTAAAGCAGTAATTACTGGATTCTTATAATTCACATATAATAGCATGGGGATTTGAAAGAAAACTAAAAAAAAAAAGAAGATGTAGAAGAATTGAAAGAACAATTTTATCTAAACACAGTACTCCCTTCCAATTTGAGATGAGTATCTGTCTATATGTTTCATAAATAGCTCCAGAGAGATTTTTTATATAACCTGGTAAGGTGTGGCAGTCTGACATAATAGAAATTTCTCCATTTATTTAATCATTGTCTTTTTACCCCAATATACTTAAACATTTTTCTCTTGCTATCTCTTCCATATGGTTGGGAAATCATGCGTCTTCCATCTGGTGAAAAAATTGTTGTGTTCTTAAAGGTGACTTCCTGCTGTTCTTCTAACCCATTTAAGTAAGCATTACAGCATTTCCTCATCTGACTTGTTTTCTTTTTCTTTTGCATATGCACCTATTTTTTTTATTTCAGATTAGTAAGGGGTTATATATGATTATGATACTTTTTTGAGTTATTATCACTACTTCAGTAGGCATTTACTACTTTTTTTA
Source organism: Galagoides demidoff (assembly GCA_963574575.1). Taxonomy (NCBI): domain Eukaryota; kingdom Metazoa; phylum Chordata; class Mammalia; order Primates; family Galagidae; genus Galagoides; species Galagoides demidoff. Next base: position 17,728 of record CAUYQV010150701.1, on the reverse strand, counting down.
AAAGGAAATATATAAACACATTATTCAAATAGTGGAAAATTCTTAATAAATCCAAATTAGGAGCAGGTTATATATCTACTATTGATGTATTAGACTGATACTTGGTACTAGGATCATATTAACTATGAAATCAGTGTTACAATTATGTTAGTTCCCCAGGTTATATTGCAAAACACTTAATCAGTACCATACTATAATAGCCTCCACATTTTAACTTACCTTATTTAAAAAGTTGATGTTTTTCTTCCAAGCACTGCACAAGAGGAGAGGTTCCGATTCAACTCAAAAAAAAAAAAAAAAAGAATACATAACAATGTACATCATGAAATCACTAAAATTCTAGAATTGGCCATTCAGAAATAAGTGAATAAAGTTTTATAAGATTTTAGTTAGTAATCCGGGAATATAAACATTTATAATTCTGCTATGTTTTTTGTATTATGCTGCTATTCTTTCATTAGCTATTCTGGGAGTGTTGTTTGTTTTTGTTATTTATTTATTTATTGTGGTTTTTGGGGTGGATTGTGTTTGTGTGTCCTGTGTCATTTGAAAACTTTGAAAAACAAAATTATAATTCTGTATATTCAGTTAGTCTTCAAATTTACTAAGTGATATTCTAGGCAGAAACTGTAACTAGTATGCTGTTTCTTCTCTTTCTAATTGTGCACTGTTCAAATACTTAGGGACCCTTAATTTTATTCCACGCATACACAAAAGAAGAGTCTCTTTGCAAATATCATCATTTTGTTCTGTTGAAAAGGCTCCAATAATTCTTCCTGTGTCTTTGTTTCCACTAGGAAAGGATGTTGTCTCTTCCTACGGTGAGATCAACATCTGTTTTGTGCCATTTTGTTTTGTTTTCTCTCTAATTTAGCACTGGCCAACAAGCAAAGTGCTCACATGACTTGTAATTGCTGAATTTGCACTGAACCTATGTGAGGCATTTAAATCTAGTGTGATCAGAATTTTATTCCAGGAATAATAAATTTGCTTATCAGTCAAAGGAAACTATGAAATCATGTCAAATAAGTTTGTCATGCATTCTTACTATTTGGACTTGAGGATATAAATTCAGTCTTCTCTACTTTTGATAGTAGAGTATAATAGACTTGGGGGTGTTATATATTGTTGATGAGTTTTTTTTTTTTAAGCCCCAAATACAAATAATAGCTTCTAGTTCAATGAAACCTCTCTGGGTAATTAGGAGTCTATTTTGTTTGTTTTAGTGCATTTTATTTTTCATTTGTGTTTACTTCCTGGACGCTTGTTTCCCTTATAATATTCTCAGTATTTCTAAAATTGTTTGGTTAACAATTTTAGTGATGAAAATATCAGTAATTGCTACAGTCTTTTTCTACCTGTTAGGTAGCTGCTATGAACACTATTTCTTCTCAGCATTCTAAGCATTAGCCTTCCCAAATGTTCTTTGATAGTGTCTGCACCCTTTCACCATTTAAACAACTCTTTCCCAATATCCTTTTTCTTGTGCAATACTTATTAATTTCCCCCTTTATTCTGGTGTACTTACTGCATCTTAAAAATACACAAATGTTCTTAAAGATAAGTGATTGAAAGCAAAGCCATAATAATACATACTGAAAATAAGTGTAATATGAAATATTTAATATTTGGATAATATAGGAATAAAAAAGCAAAGTATCTTTAAACTATTTTAAACTCATGGAATGTTTTCAATTGAATTGTAGTTGTAAAAATATCTTTGGGGCTTTTAAAGTCAGAAAAAACATTGAGATATCTGACCTGCCCATGCAACGGCACTGTCATGTAAAGCATGTACAAATTGAATGTTGATGATAGCCACAAAACTTTAGAAGAAGCTTTATAAGTGTCTTAATGATATGATTCTATTACCTATTTTAAGTTTTGAAAATGATATGAGGTATTTTAAATTCCATTCCTCATTAGGTAAAAAAGAATGCATGTGGCATATGAATGACTCATTAAGTTTTACTACTATTTTATTATTATTGGTTAGTTTTTCTTCTGCTGCTTTCCCTCTACATTTTGGAGTAACTGGTGCTTATTTCTGCACCTCTTCTTCAAGAGACATTTGATAGTCAAATGCCGTCACTAGGTCCCTCCCCCAGTTCCATGGCTTCTAAATATGGTCTGTTTGTTGCATTGTCAAGCCTGGGTGTGGGCTTGACTCGACATCTCTCCTGGGATGTCATCTTCATCAGTGCCTCCTGTCAGCTCTCGTTGAAGAATTCCACTTTGATCTACCTTCGTGTCCAGCATCCTCATCCAAGGAAACACTCTCTATCTCTGGCAGTAGCTCTTTGACTATTACCTGCTTCCAGAACGCTTGCCCCTGTTCACCTGTGCAACTCCTCTTTTCTGAAGGCAAGTTCTAACCTTGCATGTGCTGTTTACTCTCATTCTTCACATCTTTAACTCCCCAGAAAGACTTCCCTGACTATCCCCCTACTCCAGGTCATTCTTCATCACAACACTCTAGTTATTTTTATTTTCTTTCCTTTTGTCTATAGTGCTTATAATCATTAGCAATTATTTACGTTATTAATCTTCTTCTATATTTTTGGCCTCCCACACTTGATTAAAAACTCCAGTTGGATAGAAATTTTGCCTATCATGCTGAGTACTTTGTCCCTTGGACAGAACAAGATGCATGGCATATAAAAAATTACTTTACCTTGATAGTGCATACACCTTTGCCAATATTTACTACAGCTGTCTTGTTTAATGTATGAAGGATTGATTCATTTCTTCTAATTAAATTTTATGAGAAAGTCCAAAATTTGAAAACAGACAAATAGTACTTTTTCTTTGTATCGAAATGGGGTCAACAGTATCCATTACGTCACCTCTTCTTTCCCTACAGAAGTCCCTAAGACTGTTAACTCCTGAGAACACAGGACTCCTCAGCCAACCACTGAAAACCCCTCCAGTGTTGTAGTACTATGGGTGGATTCTCCTAGTGCTAGTAGATACCATCATTGAGATGCACAAAAGTTTGAGTGAGAAGATTTGGGTACCATTTAAAACTTATTACTCTTGTAGCTGCCTTTGGCTTTTATAGGGTTAACCAAACTTGGAATTAATAATACTTCATTGAGGTAATACTAGGAACAGCTAAAGTAATATATGAGATAGTTTTTTTAAAAAATAGTAAATCCTCTTTAAGTATTAGATTTTTTTTTTTCTAACATGACATTTTGTATATACCCAATGTTGGTCCAAGTCAATTCCTATCTCTCTCCTAATTGGTTACTTCCATAGTATCCTACAGTATTCCTTGTCAGTGATGACAACGCTTTTCCTCTAGTTGTCAGGTGAGAAACCTCTGACATAGTCATTTGGCCTCAGATCTTTCCTTGTGCATCAATCACCAGATCCTGAAATTAAATTCCTTAATATATAATCCCTCATTCCTACTCACACCTGCCTAGTCCATGGTAACATCTTTCATTGATGCAATGAATTCTTAATTTAAATTCCTAAATATCCTATTTCCTCACCCCTGCCAAACGGGGGTCTATAGGGCTAGTATCTTAAAATCTAAAGTAGGTTAAATATTTTGCATTTCTCAAATTTTAATGTACACTGAAAACACTTGGGAATGTTGGTAAAATGATCATGATGTATTAATCTGGGATGGAGTTAGAGAATCTGTATTTCCAGCAAGTTCCCAGATGACGCCATCACTGCTGCTCCATAGGTCATATGGTGGTAAGGATTAGATGATTCCTAGCTACACTTGGAATAAATATGAAAATCTGCTAATAGCCTATGGATTCAAACATTGCACGCCACTGCCTTTGCCATCTTTAATTGTACCATATCATCTCTTGCCACTTTCTTTCTCAATGGCTACATCTTGGCCCTTCTTTCAGTTCATGAGTTAAGAAGTTAATTTCTGCCTCAGGATGTTTGCACAAGCTCTTTCATGTATATGAAATACCTTATCCCGACCCAATACTCAACCTTGCCCAGGCAATTTCCCCTCAAATTTTAGATGTCTCAACTTGATTCTCATTTCTTCAAGGAAGCTTTTCTGGCCACTAAATCTGGCTCAATCCCTCGTCTTCTAGCTTTTATTACATTCCATATTTCCTCTAGCTAGGACATATCAAAGTCATGATTAAGTAATCACTTATATTGGTGTCAAATAACAGAGAAGGAGACTCTCTCCAAGAAAATGGTAATTAATTGGAAATATGCATGTCATAGTAAGCTATGCACATGTTCAGGAGGGTGAAGGAAGACAACGTTTTTAATGAAGAGAATTCCACAATTCTCTTGAGATAATTAGTTACAAGAATCCTTAGCTATAGAATCAAGAATCAGTAACAAAGATAGTGTCATTCTGAGGTTATATATAGGAAACTGCTGGACAAGTGTCTTTGTAGAATTATTTTTGTGTAAAGTTGCAAGGGCTTTTGTGCAGGTTATGATTTTTGGAGTCTATCATGATAATTCTTATTATCAGGTGCAAGAACTCTACCTTCATGGCCTTCTTGGGGACTGTTTGTCAGGGTGTTTAACAGAAGTGACTCCATTTTAGACAACCTTCGTGTTATCAGTATCTATAAACCTGCAGAAATATAGATTTATTGCAAGCAGTTTCTTTTCTCTCGTTCACTTCCATATTCCCTGAATGAAACCAAGGAGGTGCTCTATTTCCTACCTCTAGCCACATGGTGATGTCCACAACTAGTTATTAACTGTAATTACTTACAGAAATTATTTATCATTTTTCTCAGTGGAAGAGTAAGTGTCACTAGACTTAGAATTCTGGGCCTGCTGGGGGCCCAAAGGAAGAAGCTAATAGTTTTAGCTGATGTCTAGTGGAGAAAATAAAGACTTCCCTTAATCTCCATTAGTAGGAAACAAAATGAGATGAGTGAGGGTATCTGTTAATTCCTGTGGAAATGAACTTGTGCTTGGTATAGAAATAAACAACCAGTATTTGCTAAAAGTAAAGTGATAAGTGGTAAAAACGGTAGGCAGGGTGGGAAGATAGAGGTAAAAACAAGGTAGAGAACATATGGGGAGAATAATACCTGAGCTCCTGTGGAGTCCAGTCAAGTTGTTATGGTTCAGAAAAGAAAGCTGCTATAGTTCAAGAGATTCAAGGGTACAGGAGCAGAGTGCAAGCCTCCATTACTCCCAAGCTGAAGGAGTTAGGGAGATGGGGTACTAAAAACAGTTCAGAGCCAAACCAGGAGAGAATTGTTCCCAAATGCCAAACTACGCCCCAGTGAGGCCAGAGTCTCATAGCATTGAAATGGACTACTTGGGAATGTTGAAGGGCTGGAGGTGCTCAAATCCAGGCATCTAGATGATACTCCAGGACACTGCAGTGTGTTTTGATGCCCTTATGACACCTTCTTGGTGAACTTCTGTGGCTTTCAGTGATCTTCTTTATGGATAACAGGGTAATGTGGGTGAGAGAGGCAGAGAGGGCAAAATCTGGTGCAGGCTTAAAATAACCATGCTCAGGTGGTTAGAAAAGAGAGGGATATTATGTCAGAGCACCCCATTTGCCTCAGTTAACCCACTCAGTTCCTATACTATTCTCAAAGGGGAACATCATGAGATTTGCCAGGATATGCTAATATCCTGATGACCCTGGCAAAAGTTTGAAATAAAAGAAGTTAGTCAGGGAACCTTCCCTTCTTCCTTTCTGTAATTGTAACCTTCCATCTAGCAGTTTTCTTTCCAAATCTACTGGAACTCTCAAGCTGCCCTAAACCAGTCCTTTTCAAGAATAAGCAATCAACAAATCACCTGCAAGCTTTTGTAAAACTCAAGATTACTCCTCTCACGCTTGGAATTTCTGATTCAATAGGTCTGAGTGGGACTCAGTAATTTGCATTTCTAACAAGTTCCTAGTGGAGGCTGATGCTGCAAAATTTAGCTATCTCGTGATTTAAAAAAGTATACAAATAAGTGAATGATTGATAGTCACAAAAATTTCTCTGGCTTCATTACATTTTTAGGAAGTAAGAGCTGTGTTAAGTGAGATGAGTCTCTAATGAGAAGAACTTCAGACAATATGAACGCGTGAAGGAAAAGACTTCTGAATTGTGAAGAAGGACTTTTCTGGGCAGGACATTGACCTATTTGGCCTGGGACTTACCATGTTTCCCCCCAAATAAGACACTGTTTTATATTTATTTTTTTCTCAAGAAGACACACTAGGGCTTATTTTCAGGGAATGTTTTCCTCTCCATGCCAAAATGCATATCTGCTTAGCCACGCCCATCACTAGGTCTTATTATCCGGGTAGGGTTTATATTTAATAAGTGCATAGAAATCCTGCTTGGGCTTATTTTTGGGGTAGGTCTTATTTTGGGGGAAACACGGTATTTCAATCCCTTCTTCTTCTCCTGAATTTACAAATCTACAAATTCTTTTTTGTTTCTTAGCTCTACTCCTTAACATAGAACAATTCTAATATAGATGGTAAAACAGAAATTATGTGTCTGAAGAGGAAGGGGTGGGGGCTTGCAAGTTAGTCTTATAAGTTAGAAATTGCCAGTTCCATATATATTGGTCATCACCAAAAATATTTCAATGTCAGTTAAGAATTATCTTTTTTTTTAAGCGTCTCTCCAAGTATAAGCATACCGTGTTATTTGAAACTGTGAAAGAACCATTCATTTCTTTCAAAGATAGTTTTTTAGCATGGCACTTGTTAAAAAACTAAATTAGACTCCATGGGACTGCAATACGTCTATCTCTCACGTCACATTGTATTTCAGTGAAAACACATAAGAACGTTTCCATTTACAGGAATTAGATTTATACTGGCATCCTATGTAGGTTATCTTTAATATAATAGTAAAAGTGCTAATTGCTATAGTGACCTCAAAAGTAGGATTTTACTTCAAATTCAATGGATTGATTTTGCATCTTTATCTAAGCCTTAGGTCAAATGCCTTAGCTAATAATTACAACAATTAATTATTTTTCATTTTAGCCCATATTAGGAAGGCAAAATAAAGTCTGTCAGAAAATGAGGTCTGAAAATACTCTCAGAAGCTGTCAGCTGTATGTGTTCATTGCCTATGAGGAGCATTGTTTTCTTGTTTGCTTGCTGGATTATAGAGACAGGGTCTCACTACGGTACTCCAGCTATTCTTGAACTCCTAGCCTCAAGTGATGCCTTACCTTGGTTTCCCAAAGCATGGGAGCTATAAGTATAAGCCATGGTGCTGGGCCTTGTATTTTTAGGACAGTATATGTGATTTTTAAGAGCTTCTCAGTTTTCTTATTCAAAAAGTGTTTTTAAGTATTTATTTTTTTTCCTTTTATTAAGTCATATACACATACACCATGAATACATTTATGCATTTGTGGGGTATAATGTGTTGATTTTTTATATAATTTGGAATGTTTACATCAAACTAATTAATATAGCTTTCACCTCATTTACTTAATTATTGTGTTATGACATTTATGTTCTATACTTGATAGATTTAATTTGTACCCTTGCAATATGCTCCATAGGTGTGGTCCCACTGTTTACCCTCCCTCTATCAAACCTCTCCCCTCCTCTCACTCCCTCCACTTCTCTCCTTCATCCTGGGCTATATTTGTGATCTATATTTCATAAGAAAGTGTGAGTAATTATAAATTGGTTTCATAGAAGTACTGAGTACATTGGATTTTTTTTCTTCCATTCCTGAGATACTTTACTAAGAAGAATATGTTCCAGCTCCATTCATGTAAACATAAAAGAGGTAAAGACTCCATCTTTTTTTAAGGCTACATAGGATTCCATAGGATACATATACCACAACTTATTAATCCATTCATGGGTTGATGGGTACTTGGGCTTCTTCCATGACTTCGCAAATATGAATTGAGCTGCAATGAACCATCTGGTACAAATGTCCTTTTGGCAAAATGATTTTTTGTCTTTTGGATATACACCTAATACAGGAATTGCATGATCAAATGGCATGTCTACTTTTAGATCCCTGAGTGTTCTCCAAACTTCTTTCCAGAAGAAACGTATTAGCTTGCATTCCCACCAGCAGTGCAGAAGTGTTCCCTTTTCACCACATCCACGCCAACATCTGTAGTTTTAGGATTTTGTTATGTAAGCCACTCCTACTGGAGTTAGATGAGTGGTTTTGGTTTTCATTTCTCTGATGATTAAGGATGATGAGCATTTGTTCATGGTGTCTGTAGACCACGCACCTGTCTTCTTCACAGAAGCTTCTGTTCAAGTCTCTTGCCCACAATGAAATGGGATCATTTGTTCTTTTCTTATTGATAAGTTTGAATTCTTTTTATCAGACCTCTGTCAGAGACATAACCTGCAAATATCCTCTCCCATTCTGAGGGCTGTCTACTTGCTTTACTTCCTGGGTTCTTGGCTGGCAGCAGATTTTTAGTTTGATCAGATCCCTGTAATGTATTTTTTGAAGTGCTTCAGTTGCCTAGGGGGTCCTCCTCATAAAGTATTCTCCCAGGCCAATTTCTTCAAGTGTTTCCCCTGTACTCTCTCCAAGAATCTTTATAATTTCATGCCTTAAGTTTAAGTTTTTATCCAGTCAGAGTCAATTTTTGTTAATGGTGAAAGGTGTGCATCCAGTTTCAATCTTCTACAAGTCGCCAGCGAATTCACCCAACACCATTTGTTAAATAGGGAATCTTTCCCTCAGTTTATATTTTTGATAGGTTTATCAAAGATCAAATGATGATAAGTGTCTGAATTCATCTCTTGGTTCTCAATTCTGTTCCATACATCTACCTCTCTATTTTTGTGCCAGTACCATGCTGTTTTGATCACTATCAATTTATAGTATAGTCTAAGTCTGGTAGCATGATTCCTCTTGATTTGTTTTTATTTTTGAGTAATGTCTTGGCTATGTGGGCTTTTTCTGTTTCCATATAAAATGAAGTACTAGATTTTCCAGGTCTTTAAGGTATGACAGAGGTTTTTTAATAGGGATTGCATTAAATTTGTATATTGCTTTGGGTAGTATGGACATTTTAACAAGGTTGATTCTTCCCAGTCTTGAGCATGGTACAGTTTTTCTTAACATCATCAGATATTTCTTTTCTCAGAGTTTCATACTTCTCTTTATAGAGATCTTTCACGTCCTTTGTTAGGTACGCTCCCAGATATTTCATCTTCTTTGGCACTACTCTAAAATGAACAGTGTCCATGACTGTTTTTTTCAGCTTGACTATTGTTGGTATATATAAATGCTACTGATTTGTGAGTATTCATTTTGTATCCTGAGACACTGCTATATTCCTTGATGACTTCTAAGAGTTTTGTATTTGAATCCCTGGGGTTTTTCAGGTATAGAATCATATCACCTGCAAAGAGTGAAAGTTTGATCTCCTCTAATCCTATATGGATACACTTGATAGCTTTCTCTTGCCTGATTGTGATGGCTAAGACTTCCATTACAATGTTAAAAAGTAGTGGAGACAGTGGTCAACCTTGCCTGGTTCCTGATCTGGGTCTAAATGTTTTCAATTTTGCTGCATTCACTATAATATTGGCTGTGGGTTTGCTATAGATAGCCTCTATCAGGTTAAGAACTGTCCCTATACCTATTTTCTTAAGCATTCTGATCATGAAAGGATGCTGGATATTATCAAAAGATTTTTCTGCATCAATTGAAGGAATCATATGGTCTTTGTTTTTTATTTTCTTTATGTGATGTATTATATTTATAGATTTACCTATATTGAACCAATATTGAGACCCTAGGAATAAAACCCACTTGGTGTGGTATATAATTTGTTTGATGTTTTGTAGGATTCTGTTTGCTAGGATATTATTCATTGTTTTTGCATCAATATTCATAAGAGATGTTGGTCTATAATTTTCTTGTTGGGTCTTTTCCTAGGTTGGGGATCAGGGTGATATTTTCTTCATAGACTATGTTGGGAAATATTCCTTCTTTTTCTATTTTTTAAAAATGGTTAAAGTATATAGGTACTAGGTCCTCTATAAAGTTTTGGTAGAATTATGATGTGAAGCCATCTGGTCCCAGACTTTTCACCAGTTTAATAGCCAAACCACAGTTATTATTTGGAAAATAAAAAAGATACTCAAGTTTCTGCCATAAATTCACACTACATCTTTTCTTATATATCAGCTTTGAGAACATTTCCTGTAACATATTAAAATTAAGGGAGCTATTGCAATTATGATTTATTGTCATTTACTATTATTCTACATATATGAACAAAAATAGCAAAACTGGGTCATTTATTCTGTTCTCTTGGCTTCTGTTTTTCCCAAGTAAGGATCGAAGTTAGCAGCATAGAATACAATTTGGGAACCAATGATCTAGGACAGGGCTGGTAGAGTATAGGCCATGGTTCAATTTCAGCCCACTGTTTTTGTATAGCTTTTGAGCTAAGGATGGTTTTAATATTTTCAAATAATTGGCAAAAATAAAAAGATGAAGAATATTTCCTGACATGCAGAAAGTGTATTAAATTAAAACTTCAGAGTCTTTAAATGTGAGTTGTATTAAAATGCAGTCAGGTCTATTTATTTATGTATGACTTACAACATGAGAGCAGAATAGTTACTGCAGATATCATGTAACACGAAAAGACTAAGACATTTACTATCTGTTCCTTTAGAGAAAAATGTTGTCAGGGACTCAGGTAGAATATGGGCTGTCATGTATGTTCACCCCTAGAAATCATGGTGCACTTTGAGAAACACAATAAAACACAACTATATATTTGAGCTTAAGTAGCTAAGCACAAATTGATAAGGAAATAATTATATATTCTATTTCTAGTATACGCAAGCATATGGCATCAAGGTTAAAGAACTATCTGTGGGGGTAAAAAGCTTATAGTTAAAATATATATGAGCATATGTTAATTAAGAAAACAAAAAACTATTATTCAATTTTATCAATAGAATACTCTAATTCACTGAGCACCAGTGTTTGGAAGATACATCATTTCAGAAAATTTGAACCGGGGCTCCTGGTATTAAACTTCAACCCATTTTCTGACGCCGTTCTAATAGGGGCCAGGAAAATATCCCAATTAATTTCACCTGACAATTTTTTCATGCTTAAAGCCAACAGAAGAGTTATGCTCGGGCTTAATCCACACCCTCTTTGACAGTGCTTGGTAAGTTGATGAGAGATAAACTTTTTATTTTATGACCAAAATAAAATATACATTAAAAGTTAATCTGCTTAGCAAATCTAGTCAAGTTTTATTGAGATAATATTTGAGATAATCCTTGAAGAATCTGAGGCTTTTTGACAGATGGAAATTAGAACTGGAGTAACAGTTTAGATGATATAGAGAGCATGAACTGAAACCCTTAGGTGAGAGAATACAGTACACATTGGAGAAGGATAAGTATTTCCAAATGATTAAAACAAACATAAACATACATAAAATCAATTTGTAAACCTAGATTGCAATTACAATGCGAACTGCCTTGAATGTACAAATACTTTTGGAAAGCAGTGCAGAGTCTCTCAGTTTTTCAGGAAGTGGAAGGACCTGATCAGATCTGTGCTGTAGAATTGCAGTCTCTGAAATGGTGTGATCAGGACCAAGGCCATTGGGATATTGAAGAAGATATTAGAACATCCTCTTATATTTATTTTTTAAAAATCTACACTATTAAAATTATGAGCATTTAAACACTTAATGTGTGAGTGGAGCCAGCACAGGCATTTTGTCTCTGTGGAAAATAGTGTCATGTCACATGTGATCAGAAAGCTATCCGTATGGAAGTGTGGCGATTTCACCACAGGTGGGAATGACAGTGACCCCCCCATCTTCTACCTTTTAGTTCACTGTTACTGCCTGCTATTTATGCTTGCCTAGTGGATGTTCACATTATATTATCTTTTATTATTCACATTATATTTCTCATTATATTATAACTCAGCATAACTTCACAAAGCACATGAATGTCTTCCTGAAAAAAAAAATGTTCAGATCACTCTAATAATGCAAGTACTAGCAACTAAGAAGAAAATGTCAGTGATACAGGTACTGCAATTAAAAATTATTTGCCCTCATTACACTGGTGACCGTAAGTATTGTTATATGATATTGTTATGGTCACCAACATAATGAGGGCAAATAATTATGACCTAATCTGTTTATAAAGTTGGCTGAAAATGCATTATTAACAAGAGAGTTTGATGTATGTATAACTGTCCACTATTATCACAAGTATAGATTAGTAACTATGTTAGGAGGCAATTTAAAATATTTTTTTATCTTCACATCTTTCACTCTCTTCTATTACACTGTTTTATTATTTGAAAAATGTATTAGCCCAAGACACAATGTTATCAGTAAAAGTTACCGCATTTGTCAGTGGCTTGCATCACAAACATTTTACTGGTAGATTTGAGCAAGGGCCAAACCTGTTGAATGTGGTGAAGCAGAAATCTAGAGTGATTAAGTACAAACATGGCGGTTGGAAGGTGTTTTCACTGGCCCTGGTGTCAACTAGGATTTCAGCAATTACAAAAGGAAAGGAAATGGTATTCCCGGAAAACAAGGTGGATGTCATGGATGAGACAGAAAAGTCGAAAAGCACACTGATGCTTAAAGCACCCATGACTGGCCCTAGGTGTATGTGAGATGATGTCAAGTCAGGAGGAAGAGCTGAATTTAGGAGTGCAGTAAAGCTCCTTTATATCTTTGTTTTTAACAGAGAATTACCTAAAAATTGGTTTCCTTGTTTTTGTAAGTAAATTTCTTGAATAGACCCTGATAGTCTAAGTGATCACTAGAAAGTGAAAAGCTAAGGGAAGAAATGAAGTGATCTACATTTTAATTTTGTTTTATAGGTTAATTCATTTTTGAGGCAGAGTCTTCTCTATTGTCCTGGGTGGAGTGTAATGACACACACATAGCTCACTGCAGGCTCACTCTTGAAACCTTCTGCCTCTGTCTCCTATATAGCTAGGAGCATAAGCATACACCACTGCACCCAGCTAATTTTAAAAAAAAAAATTGTAGACATGGGGTCTTTCTATGTTACCCAGGCTTGTCTCAACCTCCTGGTCTCAAGTGATCTTCCCATGCCAGCCTTTCAAAGAGCTAGGATTACCAGAATGAGCCACCACACCCAGGCTGACCTATATTTATAAAAAGTGGCCATAAAGTTTATGTGCAATTTTAAATGACAGGCTATTTTAAATTGCACATGAACTTTATGGTCACCCTGTAGTAACGATCTCTACATGAAGAAGAGATGATGTTTTCTGTTCTAAATTGTGTACATGTATGTCTTTTATTTTTTACTTATCATGCTGTAGTGAATATTGTTTTAAGAACATTTTAACATTGAGAGGTATAATATGTACTTTTAGAAGTTATCACTTTGTGTTACTGTCTGGTATGTGACTCCCACTATAAATTATGTTCAAAATTTACAAGAGTGTGACTCGAAAAGTAATTTCTCCATGCAGCATGTATTTGCTAACTAGAACATCCTCATGTTCAAACAGAAAACTGACTATCAATTTTGATTTATTTGTGTTAGTTCTGTGTAGTTTTTATGTTTAGGTTGCTGTTTAATCTGCACACAAATAATATTTGCATTTCCGCCTGTATGACCTCTTATACAATATTTTGAAGTGAAATTACTTCAAAAATTTCTGTATAAAACTAAGAAGTGTCATTATTTCCAGGAAAAAGTGGCAACAATTGTGGTACAGCCCATTAGTCTTATTTTTAATATGCTACTCATTAAAATAATTGAACATTCAGTAACCTCTCCCTTCTTTTCCATACCTAAGTCTTTTAGAGCCTGTGAATACAGTAATTGCTGTTGTTTTTATCTTCGCTCTCCCTGCAAGAAAGCTTAGAATCAAATGTGAGATCCCTTTTATAACCTGAAAAATGTCAGCTGGCATATGCACTTCTGTATTCAGCCCTAGGCTTTCCTGAATGTATTTTATTTTATTTTTACCTGAATATATTTGGTATACTTATTATTGGAATGCAACTGAAGCCAATTTTAAAAAGATTTTAATATAAATTCTATCAAAATCTTCAAATACCCAAAAATATCTGAATCTTAGAACATTTTTATGGCTTACATAATTTATCCATGATACTATGGCCTATACTAACTATAACTTTTATAGAATATATATTAATAATAGACGTAATGTAAATTGTCTAAAAACCACAAAAGTGTTACTTTTTGATTTTTACAATCAAGAAAGATAAAACATGTTTCTGTCTTATGATAAAAGTCATGCGTAATTACAGAAAAGTTTTGGATGAGACAAATGGAAAAGAGGCCGTGTACTCAGTGCAAGACTGATGCCACCCTTTTTATTTATTTGAGTGTATACGTGTGTGTAACTAAAAATACCTGCAAATATGACTACACTTTTTTCTCAGTGTTTAAGAGAGTCTTACTGAACTTTTGCAATTCTTTTACTCATTAATTCTTTGCCAATTTCAGTAGTTCATGTTTATCAAGTTTTTCTAAGGTGTATAACTTAATTTGCATTAATCTTTAAAATTTATAATTCTAGTAACAAGTATAACATGCATTTACAATTATGAGAAATCTAGATAGCCTACAGGCTATGATGACTGAACAACTGGTGAGCATTGGTTGAATGTACTTTTAGGTGTATTTAGCTGGGTAACAACATTTTTAAATAAACTGTTGAGATCCACTGTGTATCAAGATTTACTTTTCCTTATTAATAGATATTTTCCCTGTAACTTATTTCATTTTACCTTACAAATGCAACCTGAAAAAATCAATGATTAAGGTTTATGATGTGAATAATAGGGCAATTTAAAATAGATTCACTAGTTAATTTACATGTGAGGGAAAGAGATTGTTCTGGAAAAATCCCAGGAACTACCCTCCCAACTGAGAAAGAGCCAAGAGACCAAAAAATGACTCAGGGCAGACAGGCTTGGCACTTTAGGTGAGTTTATTAGAGGTTATTTACAAAGGGTGCTCACTCTTTGCACAGGGGTTCTCTAGATATTTAGTTCTTTGAATACTGACTCCTGAGCAGTGAGGGAATTCTCTGGAGATTAAAATATACACTGTCTACCAGTGGTGCCAAATTAAGTCTCTTCCCAATGAATAAGCCTACCCCTTACGTTGTATCATCTCATGTTTACATTGAAACAAATCACGCATGCCCAGTACAATCATGAACCCACATTATGGAGAAGCATGAATCTAATCTACTCAATTCTAATATGAAGGCAGTAGACGATGTAATACAAGGGGTAGGGTGGGGGAATGTGGGATGGGGAGAAGGGGGAGGTAGGGGGATGGGAGGGTCATGGTATAGTGCACACCTCTAGGGGGCCAGACATAATTACAAGAGGAACTTTACCTTTAAAACCTCAATCAGTATAACCTAATACTTGATACCCTCAATGAATCCCCAACAATAAAGAAAAAAAGATATTATAGGCAGATATTTTAGTCTTACAATTAGCTCAAGGGTATTACAGGTCAGCTGAAGCAGTAGTGAAGTGGCTCAGGGCTGGTTTCCACCCGTTGCTTCTGCCTCAAAGTATAGAGGCACATCCCTTGTGCCTTATAACTATCTTTCAGCATTTGCTTAATCTATTTTCTAGCAGTTCTCTTGATCACTCTGAGCTAGGACAGTATAATGTTTTTCTTTGTATGATAGGGAACGTACATTTTTCCCTCAAAGTCCTACCATCTTCTGTTAATTTATATATTTAAAACAGCTGGCTTACTACATTTTTATAATAATTTATGGAAATAATTTATTTTTCCATATAAAACAGTTGTTAAATCACTGTAGTTAATTGTCTTTAAGAAATTGAAAGTTAAATCAAAAACATTATTTTAGATCTGCAATAAAATACCTATCATTCTTGTCTAACACACACTATTTTTGAAATTCTATGTCATAAATTTTTAAATCTCTTAGATTATCTTCAATGGGGCATAATTCTTAGCATGTTGAGATATATATATATACACATATATATTATATATATATATCTTGTTGAGGTAGGTATATATGTATCTTTGGCATATCAATAGTCCTTGCCTTGTGTAATTTACAGTCTAAATATTGCATGACTGGGTAATCTCTAATGGGAGAACTCAATAGGTATCATTTCCATTTATAAGTTTAAGATGATGTAATTTAAACTAAGCGATAATTTGGCAATGATAGAAAGACCAAAGATGTCATACACTGATCACATGGATGAGCATATTGTCATGCAAAGGAGTCACAGATATATAATGCTATGAAAGTTTTATTAGGGAAAAAAACTACGAGTGGAGAAATAGAGTACCTCCATCATGTGAACTCTGTTTATTCCACTATTTATAAAGCCCAGACATGGATGGTCTGTATGTACCATGGCCAATGAATCAACAGAGAAGGGCCCTGCCTGTGTAATAATTTAAACATTTATAGACTTGGGGCAATTGGGCCCCTCTAGGCAAAGGAGGGGCCTTGTTAGAACCTTTCAACTGGCATCAGCCTATTCTGTTGATATAATTTGATCTCCTGAGCCACTTCCCTTCCAAAAGAGCAAAAGTGAAAAGAAAATGAGCCGCAGGGCCCTCCAGATTTGTGCCTCATCTTCTCATAATAGGGCAGTGTGTGTTATTTTCTTAAGAAAAAGTTGTATTTATTTTTGGTCAAAAAGAATATAATGCATTAATATTTGAAAAGGTGTTATGAATGGAAACATTAAACTAGTATTTTCTTTCTCATCTTCCTAGATTTAGGATATTTCGAGCCTAAGCAAGGCTTGGGACTAGATATCTTAGCCTCTCATTGAACATCTTAAGATGCATGACTTAAATTCTGCTTAAACCTTATTTTGTTTCTATATTCAAGACAATGTATGTCTCCTGTTTTTAATGTGCAAAATATGTTCTTATGTAGTATTCATAATATGCATAATATAAGCTATTGAAATGTCATATGAATAATATTTAAAGTCAGGTTTGAAAAGCAAGGATTTGTATTAAGTATTTAGTAAAGTCATTGTGGTCTGCCCATCAAAGTGGCTGGGGATGAGGACCCTGGGTCCCAATTTAGTTTTTCACCTCATTGTATGTGAAAAATCCATAAATATGTTTCTGTTGATTATGAGGGCCATTCTCCTTGCCATGGTGGAGTGGGGACCTTCTGCAGTTTGAGAGTGATATAAAAATTTGAGACTAATGTTATCACCTGAGAAACACTATTGTTAGTTTGTCTAAATCTTACTGGAAAATTTTAAGCCCCTAAGACACTCCCTGACTGTCTCTAGTCTGGCCAGCTCAGAAGGAATTCACGTGGGGACCTTGCTAACCCATCTGATGCTTGTGATCTTCTAACAATTTCCTTGTCCCAATTCTTCACACAGCAATTCAAACATCATTCTCTTTTTAACTGCCTCTGTCAATTAAACTATGCTGTGTAAACAAAATTACTTGACAACAGGCTTGGCGCCTGTAGCACACTGGTTATGGTCCTAGCCACATACACCAAGGGTGATGGATTCGAACCCAGCCCCGGCCAGCTAAATAACAATGACATCTGCAACAAAAAATAGCCAGGCATTGTGGCGGGTGCCTATAGTCCGAGCTACCTGGGAGGCTGAGGCAAGAGAATCACTTAAGCCCAAGAGTTGGAGGTTCCTGTGAGCTATGATGTCACGGCACTCTACCAAGGGTGACATAGTGAGACTGTGTCTCAAAAAAAAAAATTGTCTTTAGTTATGAAACATTTTT
>CAUYQV010150700.1:0-25912 GCA_963574575.1 Galagoides demidoff | reverse complement strand
AACAAAATGAATGTTCAAAGTGTGATTCCAAGTCACACTTCAAACCTACAGGGAGTATGTCAGGGCTAGTGATGCAAGTTAGACCTCAACAAAAAATCGTGCTAAGTTGCAGGCATGAAGGAAAGATTCTAGAGAAGGAAGGTACACAGAAAACAAAGCAGCAGATGAGCCCTGAGCCCTCAATCATTTAGAGGTTGGGGGCTCCGCATAGCAGACTGAGTTAGGACTGTCAGTCTGGTGTGATGAGAATCCCAAGACAGTGATGTTTACTGACAAATCAAGAAAATATGTCGATTATGCAGCAGTGCTTAACTACGTATAATACTTCTAATACAATGAATAAATTGACATCCTAGAAGCAACCATTGGAGTTAGCAACATTGAGCTAACTTAGGACAATAGCAAGAAGATGCTGGTTAAAGATGTGGACTGTTTGTTACCTAATTCATGTAGGTTGAAGGAAGGATGGGAGAGAATGAAAATGACAGGTGGAGCCAATATTTTTAGGGCTTTTCTTCAAATTAGAAGTAAAAGTCCAATAGCATAGTCAGACTTAAGACAAAAGAAATACTATTGCATGTTTGTGTGCTGATGGGAATCATCTCCTGCAGAGGGGAAAGCGCTAGTACGCTGGGTAAATCAGGTGCAGTGTATTAAACAATAAAAGGCTCAGTACCCAGAACATGTGAAGACCTCCTACGAATCAAGTCGTTAAAGTATATACACAAATCAACTAATAAAGGAGTGCATTTATCTGAGGGAAAAACAGTGGGAAAGGCAAGGAGAAAACTTCTATACTAGCAGGGGGCCAGTTCACTGTCCCTCAGACCGTTGGTGGGCCAGACTGCGGGCCCCTTCTAAGCAGGACAGGCAGTGGCAGCAAAAACACCTGGCAGGCCGGATAAATGTCCTAGGCGGGCTGCATGTGGCCCATGGGCTGTAGTTTGAGGACGCCTGTTCTATATAGCATGGATACACTAATGACATATATATACATGAAAGTTTATCTAACTTCTCATGGCTAATCAGAAAAACACAAAGATAACACTGGAAAAATAATTAAAATGTCAAAATGTACCAATTGGATGTGGTACAATGTTTATACCAATGTGCTATTAATAGAAATATAAGTTATTAGGATCATTCTGGAAAACAAGTCAACATTACATGATAGCATTGAAAATATATTTGTTATAATAGTGCATTCTACTCTTGAATATATGCCTGGAGAAACTATTGCAAGTTCCTAACAAGGAACAAACAATTACAAAGTTTATTTGTAATAGCAAAACATTGAAAACAACTTAAGTAGCCATTAACAATTGAATGGGTAAATAACTTTATATACCTTCATGTCAATTATAGGTAAACAAACATGAATAACTTTTGAGGGGCTGTTGAAATGCCTTTCATCTAGCTCTTATAAACAGTGCACCTTGGTGAATTGGCTCTCTCCCTTGGGCTGGGGTGCTGTCATTATGAGTGTCGTCTAACAATGAGTGTTCGTAGAATTTCTTTCCTATATTTTTCCAATATAAAAAGCATGCTGTTATTGAACATTGGTAAATAGGGTGGTGCCTGTGGCTCAAGGAGTAGGGTGCCAGCTCCACATACCAGAGGTGGCAGGTTCAAACCAGGCCCTGGCCAAAAACTGCAAAAAAAAAAAAGAACATTGGTAAATAAAAGGGGCAGGGGCAGTGCAGAAAATAGAGACCATAATTAGGATAGAAGTCAAGTAAGATTGGCTCATTCGGAATGATCATGATTTTTTTTTATTAAATGATAGCTGTATACATTAATGCAAACATGGGGTACAGTGTAGTGTTTTCATATACAAATTGAAATACTTTCATCAAGTTGTTTAACATAGATTTCATGTCATTTGCTTAGTCATTGTGTCTAGCCAGAGCTCGTTTACCATTCCAAAAGTCCTAGGGCCCTTAAGAATGATGCTAGGTCTACTCTTCCTGTACTCTGTCAATAAAACAACAAAGGCTAGATTAGACCACATCTATTTACAGTATGGTTAACTAAATTATTTTAAGCCCACTGTCAAGATCTAATGCTAAGAAAAAAGATTCCTTTCAAAACACTATTTTTGCTCCTTGACAAAGCACCCAGACACCCAAGAGATGGGCACGTACATTCATGTTGGTTGCATGCCTGCTGACGCAATGAGCATTCTGCAGCCCATGGATCAAGAAGTCATTTCAGGCTCGGCATCTGTGGCTCAAGTGGCTAAGGCACCAACCACATACATCTAAGGTGGCGGGTTTGAATCCAGCCGGGGCCCACCAAACAACAATGGCGGCTGCAACCAAAAAATAGCCAGGTGTTGTGGCGGGCACCTATGGTCCCAGCTACTTGGGAAGTGGAGGCAGGAGACTCACTTGAGCCCAGGAGTTGGAGGTTGCTGTGAGCCATGATGCCACAGCACTCTACCGAGGGCTGTCTTTTTTTGAGGCTCTGTCTCCAAAAAAAAAAAGTCATTTCAACCTTCAAGTCTTATCATTTAAGGACCATGTTTTGTACAGCTTTAGCTACCACAGGTAGTGATTCCTCTGATGAATCTGGGCAAAGTACCTTGAAAACATGTTGGATGACTCGGCACCTGTAGCACAGGGGTCACGGTGCTGGCCACATGCACCCAGGCAGGTCTGCTAAACAATGACAACTGCAACAACAACAAAAAAATAGCCAGGCACTGTGGTGGGCACATGTAGTCCCAGCTACTTGGGAGGTAAGAGAATCTCTTAAGCCCAAGAGTTAGATGTCGTTATAAGCTGTGATGCCATGGTACTCTATCAAGGGTGACATAGTGAGACTCTGATTAAAAAAAAAAAAAAAACGTTTTGGAAAGGAGTCTGCCTTCTAGATGTCACTTAGAACATTCATGATTCATGGAGGTCTGGATGACATTGACTCCGACCCTCACAGATGACACTGAGGCGTCCAAGAGTTCCGTGGAGGAAACCACCACCACTGCAGATGTGGTGGAGACAGCAAGATAAGCTAAAATTAGGAGTGGGGCTGGAGATGGGAGTGAATTGCTACAGCCTCAGGCTAAAAGTGAAGTAGATGAGGAGGTGCTTCTTATGGATGAGCAAAGAAAGGGGTTTCAAGAGATGAAATCTCCTGGGGAAGAGGCTGTGAACATTGTTGATAAAATACTTAAAATTATATGCAATTAGTTGATAAAGCAGCAGCAAGTTTAAGAGAATTAACTCTAACTTTGAAAGAAGTTGGTCTACTGTGGGCAGAATGCTGTCAAACAGCATCAGACGCTACAAAGAAACAAAGAAAATTTTTGTGAGTCAATCAACGTGAACGTCAGTGTTACTTTGTTTTATGAAATTGCCACAGCGACCCCAGCCTTCAGCAAACACCACCCTGATCAGTCAGCAGCCATCGACATCAAGGCAAGATCTTCCACTAGCAAAAAGATGATGACCTGCTGAAGGTTCAGATGATCATTAGTACTTTTTACCAATAAAATATTTTAAAATTGAGATTGTACACAAAAAAATTAAAAATTTTTAAAATGGATATACAGTACATTATTTCAGACATGATGCTGTTGCTCACTTAAGAGACTGTAGTATGGTATAAACACAAATGTCTGTTCTTTTATCAATACATAGCACAGACATATTTATGGGGTACGAGAGACAGTTTCATGCACAACATGCATAGTGATTGTGTCAGAGTCTTTAGGGCACCTGTTACCTTGAGTATTTGCCATTTTTATGTGTTGGTATTATTTCAAGTCCTCTCTTCTAGTTACTTTGAAATATAAACTTTACATACTCTGGGACACCAAAAAATTGTTCTGGCCCATTTTTCTTTTCTTTTCTTTCCTTCTTTTTTTTTTTTTTTTTTTGAGACAGAGTCTCACTGTAGCCCTGAGCAGGATGTCATGGTGTCATAGCTCACAGCAACCTCATACGCATGGGTTGAAACTATTCTCTTGCTTCAGTCTCCTAAGTAGCTGGGTCTACAAGCACCTGCCACAACCCCTGGGTGGTTTTTCTACTTTCATAGAGACAGGATCTCACTCTTTCTCAGGCTGGTCTTAAACTTCTGAGCTTAGGTGATCCATCTGCCTCTGCCTGCCAGAGTCCTAGGATTACAGGCCTGAACCACTGTGCCCAGCCTCTTGTTTTTTGTTTTGTTTTGTTTTTTAACCAGACAGTCTTGCTTTGTTGCCCAGGCTGGTCTCAAACTCCTGGCCTTAAGTAGTCTGCCTGTCTCAGCCTCTCAATGCTGGAATTACAGGAATGAGCCATCAAGCCCCCACCATATTATTTAACAATATTAGTGATAAAACATCATTTTAAGTACTTTCTATAAATGAATTGTTAAGATCTTTTAAAAATAATCTGAGCTAGCCATTGTGTTTCACATCTATAATCCTAGCACTTTGGGAAGCCAAGGCAGGTGGCTTGCTTTAGCTCAAGAGTTCAAGATGGGCCTGAGCAAGAGCAAGACCCTGTTTCTAAAGAATAAATAAATAAATAAAAATCTGATTTTTTCTAAGCTACCAATACTATTGTGTGAGCTTTGGTAACATTGCTATTTTTGATCCTAAGAGAAACTGCCAACAAAGGACTACTAACAATAGGACTCCAGCTTTATCCTCCAGTGGTCCTCAGAGGGTTTGTTCATTCAAGTACCCCAGGGTTGTGGCTATTGTTCGCGGTACTAGGAAAAACAAACATATTCACAGCATGACCAGGGGATGACATCTATGTCGGGACTGCTGGTTGGCCATCAATGATTTCAGAGAGGTTGAATTTTTAAAGAAAGCCCTTAGAATAGATCAAATAATGTAATCCCCACTCTAACTCACAGAGTCATGGCAGTAAAGCTACTTGCCGAGAAAGAAAGACAGCAGGACAGAGAGAGAGGGTCTCCAGTAGTATTTACGCATTACATTTTCTTACCATATTTTAAAATTTATGTAATAAAAAATGGAGAGCATCAGAGAACCAGGAGCAGTGGCACACATCTACAGTTACAGCTAATAGGAGGCTGAAATGGGAGGGTCCCTTGAGTTCAGGAGTTCCAGACCAACCTGAGCAACAGTGATACACTGTGTCTATTAAAAATAGAAAAATTGGCCAGACATCATGGCAGGTACCTACAATCCCAGCTACATGGGAGGCTAAGGCAAGAGGATTAGGACACTGAGGCAGGATTGGGAGGCTGAGACAGGATGATGGAGTTTGAAGTTGCTGTGACCTATGATGGCCACTGCTTTCTAGAGTAGGCAGCAGAGTGAGACTCTATCTTGAGAGAGAAAGAGAGAGAAAGAAAGTCTCAATTACTATACAAAGTCTCCTTTCCCATCAAAGAGAAAGTGGCATAATTATCCTTTTTATTTATTTTATTTTATTTTTAGACAAAGTCTCACGCAGAGTACCCTGGCATCATAGCTTACAGCAACCTAAACTCTTGGGCTCAAGCAGTCCCTTGCCTAAGTCTCCTGAGTAGATGAAAATACAGGTGCCTGCCATGACACCTGGCTCATTTTTTTTTTTTTTGAGACAGAGCCTCAAGCTATCCCCCTGGGTAGAGTGCCATGGCATCACAGCTCATAGCAACCTCCAACTCCTGGTCTCAAGCGAGTCTCCTGCCTCTGCCTCCCAAGTAGCTGGGACAACAGGCACCTGCCACAACACCCGGCCATTTTTTGGTTGCAGCCATCATTGTTGTTTGGCGGGCCCGGGCTGGGGATTCGAACCCGCCACCTTAGGTGTATGTGGCTGGCACCCTAGCCGATTCAGCCACAGGTGCCGAGCCACCTGGCTCATTTTTCTATTTTTAGGAGAGAAGGTCTCTCTCTTGCTCAGGCTGGTCTCGAACTCTTGAGCTTAAGCAATCCACTTGCCTCAGCCTCCCAGAGTGCTAGGATTACAGATGTGAGCAACAGGGCCCAGCCAGGGATAACTATTTTTCACCATCTTTTGGGAGAACCTTCCATTTAATTTTGACTAAAGTAACATTTCATGATTGTGTAGTACCTGCCCCCACACAAGTATTACTTTAAGTTTTCATGTTTTGTTAGTGTAGCATTGTAGAAACATCTTGAATAATAAGATACCAGTTGTAAATGACCAATATGTAGGCAAATCCAGATATCACGAAGCTTTAAAGAAAAATTACCATGTGTAACATAATTTGACATAATTGCAGTATAAACTTTTTAGAAATCAAGACTTGATAAAACTAAGAAGCAAAAGTTATTTCAGAAAACACTAAACTGGGCGGCACCTGTGCCTCAGTGGGTAGGGCGCTGGCCCCATATACCATATACCAAGGGTGGTGGGTTCAAACCCGGCCTCGGCCAAACTGCAACAAAAAAATAGCCGGGCACTGTGGTGGGTACCTATAGTCCCAGCTACTCAGGAGGCTGAGGCAAGAGAAACCTAAGCCAGGGCAGTGCCTATGGCTCAAAGGAGTAGGGCGCTGGCCCCATATTCTGAGGGTGGTGGGTTCAAACCGGCCCCGGCCAAAGTGCAACAAAAAAATAGCCAGGCACTGTGGTGGGTACCTATAGTCCCAGCTACTTGGGAAGCTGAGGCAAGAGAAACCTAAGCCCAAGAGCTGGAGGTTGCTGTGAGCTGTGATGCTGCGACATTCTACCGAGGGTGACAAAGTGAGACTCTGTCTCTAAAAAAAAAAAAAGAAAGAAAGAAAAAGTAAACACTAAACTGGCTCAGCACCTGTAGGTCAGTGGTTAGGGCTCTGGCCCCACACACCAAGGCAGGCAGGTTCGAACCCAGCCCGGGACAACTGCAACAAAAAAAAATAGCCTGGTGTTGTGGCAGGTGCCTGCTGTCCCAGCTACTTGGGAGGCTGAGGCAAAAGAATCACTTAAGCCCAAGAGTTTGAGCTCTTCACAGCACTCTACCAAGGGGGATATAGTGAGACTCTGTCTCAGAAAGTTTAAAAAAAAAACCAAAACCCTAAACTGAGCCATTTTGTTTCCAGCCTGCTCCATTTATTATTATTGTTGTTGTTGTTTGTATCTTTCCAAATGCCTCTCAGTTTTCCTGGGGAATCTAATGCAGAAACTCTTTTTACTGCTTCAATGTAGCAACAATTGACTGGCTATCATTTTATCATTTTAGTGAAAATATTGATGGTTATCTGTTGAAGGAGGTGCTGTTTTCAGGGCACATCCTTCCTGTGAACAAAAGAACTCTAACGGTGCAGTCACCAGGCACCAGGTTCAAAAACCCAGCTGCCAAGTCCAGGCTGGCCGCCAGCCCAGGGGAGCTGGAACCAGAGTCAGGAAGGCAGGGGTTCTTGGCAATGACACACGACTAATTATGTGCGCGATTTAGATAGGGCTGGTAGAGTCCCTGATCCTGCTCACTGTGCTTTTCCTGACTTGCTGCCTCTCACCACCCCTTTGTTATTTACCTATAAAATGAAAATGAGTGTCCGAACTAACCCTTCCTTAACTTCATCTGTTATGTCTCTACATTGCTTTCCTATGCTCAGGTTGTCGAGGGTGAGAACTATGTTTCCTCAATTTTCACACCCCAGCATAGTTCCTGGCACATAGTGTTCTAAATATGCTTCCAGGGAACACTGAAAATTTCAGGAAAAAGGGTTACGCTTGTCAATTCTAGATGTCAATGTTTTATTTATTCATAAAACAGCCTCGATGTGGTGATTCATGCCTGTAATCTCGGCACTTTGAGAAGTCTCAGTGAGAAAATCTCTTGAAGCCAGGAGTTTGAGACCAGCCTGGGCAACATAGCAAGATGTCCATCTCCAAAGAGATTTTCTTAAAATTAGCTAGGCATAGTGGTGCTTGTAGTCCTAGCTACCTGGAAAGCTG
Source organism: Galagoides demidoff (assembly GCA_963574575.1). Lineage (NCBI taxonomy): Eukaryota > Metazoa > Chordata > Mammalia > Primates > Galagidae > Galagoides > Galagoides demidoff. Next base: position 18,060 of record CAUYQV010150700.1, on the reverse strand, counting down.
AGGTGGGAGGGTTACTTGAACCTAGAAATTTGAGATTATATTGAGCTATGATCATTAAGTGGTACTCCAGCCTAGGTTATAGAGCAAGACCTTATTTCTAAAATAATAATAAAAATCCAATGTTGTATGTTCCCACTGGAGAGATTTCTTTTTTTTTTAATAAATGATTTATTTATTTATTATTTATTTATTTTGAGACAGAGTCTCAATCTGTCACCTGGGCTAGAGTGCCATACCCTCAGCCTAATTCACAACAACCTCCAATTCCTGGGCTTAAGCCATCCTCCTGCCTCAGCCTCCTGAGCAGCTAGGAGTACAGGTATGCACCATCACACCCAGGTAATTCAAATGTATTTATTTGTTTGTTTTAGGATATAAAAGTATAAGTTTATTCTATCTTAGATAGAGAGGGAGTAAGGAAGTGAGAGAGGAAAAGACAGTTGGAAAAGAGAGAGAGAAGAGAGGAGAGAGATGGCGTGGCATCCCAACACAAGCCCCCGCATAGAGATGGCAGGTGCCTGTAGTTCCAGCTACTTGGGAGGCTGAGGTAAGAGAATCACTTAAGCCCAAGAGTTTGAGGTTGCTGTGAGCTGTGATGCCACAGTACTCTACCAAGGGTGACATAGTGAGACTCTGTCTCAAAAAAAAAAAATTCCAGGCAAGGTGGCATGTGCCTGTAGTCCCAGCTACTCAGAAAGCTAAGGCAGGAAAATTGCTTGAGCCCAGGTGTTTGAGGTTGATGTGAGCTATGCTCATATGAATGTACTCCAGCGTGGGTGACACAGTTTGAGATACACATAGCTTGCCTCTTAAGAAAAGGGAAAAAAAGAAAAGAAAGGAAAAGACAAAAAGAGAAAAGAAGAGGTAGAAAAAAGAATGATTCTATAGAAGAATAGCATAAAACTCATCATTATGATAAGTGATTATAGTCTTAAGTCTTAGTGAAGCCATTTTCCAGTCACCAACCAAATCATAGAATTACGACCAAAGTAAGGACTCATTCTACAAGGAAAACAGCATTATAATGTAGAAGATCAAAACTCACCTTGGAAATTTTAAGGAATTTGAAGATCTAAGAATCTTGTAATACCAAAAAAATCTCTATTTGTCTTCAAAATAGTGCTGGCTCAGTGCCTGTGGCTCAAGTGGCTAAGGCGCCAGCCACATACACCTAAGGTGGCAGGTTTGAATCCAGCCCGGGCCGCCAAACAACAATGACGGCTGCAACCAAAAAATAGCCAGGCGTTGTGGCAGGCACCTGTGGTCCCAGCTACTTGGGAGGCTGAGGCAAGAGACTCGCTTGAGCCCAGGAGTTGGAGGTTGTTGTGAGCTGTGATGCCACAGCACTCTACCCAGGGGGACAGCTTGAGGCTCTGTCTCAAAAAAAACCAAACCAAACCAAAACAAAATAGTGCTGATGCTGCAGTCTGCCATCAGACTCAGTCAACCCAAGATTCCCACACTGCTGTCTCTTTAAAAACTCTTAATAAGGGGCGGGGCCTGTGGCTTAGTAGGTAGAGTGCTGGCCCCATATACTGAGAGTGGCGGGTTTGAACCCAGCTGCAGCCAAACTGCAACAAAAAAATAGCCAGGCATTGTGGCAGGCACCTGTAGTCCCGGCTACTCTGGAGACTGAGGCAAGAGAATCGCCTAAACCCAGGAGTTGAATGTTGCTGTGAGCTGTGATGCCTAAGGCACTCTACCAAGAGCGATAAAGTGAGACTCTATCTCTAAAAATAATAAAAACTTTTGCTGTTTGAAGTTCTATGTATCAAGGTCATATCATAAACTATATTATGAATTTACAGTTTCGGAACATTTCCTTTTTGTTTGCTTCAAGTCATTCTCCACTTTTGCGACCCCAATACAGTGTGAGGAGGAGGAGGAGAAAGAGGGGGAAGAAGGTGGAAGGGGAGGAGGAAGAGGAGGGCATGATGAACATGCAGCTCTAGTATCTGCCGAATCCCTGCAGAAGAGGCCTGGTGGTCCCTTTTAACACAGCGCTCCCCGGAGCACCTACCAACAGGCTGGCCTGGAAAGAAACACATTTGCTTTCCCTGTCTAGCTGTGAATTTGTTCAATTCAGTTCTCCTTTTCTGTTTCTCTTGTGGAACTCATGAGAAATATCATTAACAGACACCGCTGAGTTCCCACTGGTGTCTCCACAGTTGTTAAATGCCCGGACCCTTGACGGCTTCTCCTTTCCAGGTACTCCCACTCCAGAGAGAATATCACAGCACGCATGAGTGACAATGACATGATAATTCCTGCTCTAATTTAGTTTTTTAAAGTAATTTGCATGCATCAGTACACAGCCTAATCTTCCATTATGATTCAAGCAGAACTGTATCCAGCAATTGCTCAAATGCTTAATCCTTGAAGAAACAGTTCGTATGCTGGGATTGAGCTTCATCAGTAATGTAAAGCAAAACAGAATTCTGCACCAAGATTGTTAGCAGTTAAAAGTATTTAAATTTTTTTTTGGCACACTGGTATTTTCTAATTTCCTATAATGAACATTTAGTGCATTTCAAATAGAAAGCAATGTGCTAAGAATTTTACACGCTTTTTTTTAAGACACAGTGTCACTTTGTCAACTTCAAACTCTTGGGTTCAAGTGATTGCTGATTCTCTTGATTCAGTCTCCCAAGTACCTGGGACTACAAGCGCCCACCACAACTCCCGGCTATCTTTAGACACCGGGTCTTGCTCTTGCTCAGGCTGGTCTCAAACTCCTGAGCTCAGGCAGCTGTCTCGGGCTCCCAGAGTGCTAGGATTACAGACATAAGCCAGCACGCCTGGCTTACGTGCATTATTTTATTAAATCCTCTCAGCCATCTTTGAGGGACTATTGTTAATCCTTTTTTACAGAAAAGAAAACAAAGCCCATTGTGGTTAAATAACTTACCCTGCTTAGTTTGGTTGCCTGGCTTCATATGAACTGCTAATTCTCTTAGGTTCTCATTTTTATGGCCTATAAAACAGGGATAGTATCTCCCTCGTCAAATGTAAAGATTAAAAAAAGAATGCCAAACCGGAAGGCGTGCTCAGGTGAAACACCTGGTCAAGAGAAAACAATGCACTTTTTCAAAGTGTATTTCTGAGTGTTCTTTATAGATGTCAAGGGTTATTAAAATCGATTGATTCCTCAGCAATAGTGTTCTGGAGCTAGTTCAAATGCTAGCCATGTTGTCCCAACTTTCAAGCTCACTGTCCTCAGCATAGGGATTTGAAAATGGCCATGATGTGAATTAGAAACCAGTAGTAAACATTATAAATCAGAGCCTTTCTCCTTGGGGAGACAGTGGTTCAATACGTACCAGCACAAGTAGTTTCTAGACTGAAAGATGAAGGACTTACTGGTCTGGCTCAAATTCAGACTTTATTTATTTATTTCGGTAGAATGATTCATAACTTGGCTCGGCACATCATGAGGCCTATTTTCTCAGCTGTATTGTAAAGGAATTCTAAGAATGGCAAAACAAACCAAAAAAAGCCTGCAGAAAAGAGTTTTCACCCCATTTCAGCTGTTTCAATCTGATTAGAGAAACGCACTTCATACAACATCTTTGAGTGTTGATGTAGGCTTCATTTAATCTCTATGCTGGCTGTTGCCGCCATAAAGGGCCAGATTAATAATTTTTATGGATAGCCCATTTTGTTTGGCATATTTGCACCTTGGAGTAGATATTTCATTAACCAGGAAGTATTTCTCCTCCTAAGGAACCCTAGCTTATAAGAACTTTTGGCATAGAGAAATTAAGATATTTTGTCAAGATTAGGAGGCTTTAGTCAACCTTATGTCATTCAATCCTGAAAAGCTTCTCTTTTCTCCACGATAAAATATCAAGATTCCTGGCTCTGCCCCTGTGGCTCAAGTGGCTAAGGTGCCAGCCACATACACCTAAGGTGGTGGGTTTGAATCCAGCCCGGCCCGCCAAGTAACAATAATGGCTGCAACTAAAAAATAGCTGGGTGTTGTGGCGGGCACCTGTGGTCCCAGTTACTTGGGAAGCTGAGGCAGGAGACTCACTTGAGCCCAGGAGTTGGAGGTTGCTGTGAGCTGTGATGCCATAGCACTTTACCCAGGGTAACAGCTTGAGGCTCTGTCTCAAAAAAAAAAATCAAGGTTCCCTCATTATGGCTAAAGAAATGGGGTTCTTTGTTGGTCTGTTGTTCCTTCCTGAAACTCAGGCTTCAGTTTAATAGGAGAATCCTGCTGCTTCCCCCATCCACCACACGTCTTCACCTACTGGCCGTAGTCACAGGGGTGGTGTCCTGTGGGCCCTAAACTGTCCACTTTCCTGTATTAGGCATGCAGGCCACACTGCTGCACCCTTGGGTACCTGTCTAGGAAGCAAAGCTAAACAGGCCTCTGATTGGACCAGAGATAGACACCTGACTAGAAGGAAGCCAATCGGCTCATCTCAGCAACTTCGCTTAGGATACTCTATTTGTTTCTTTGGACTCCTGTAACAAAGTATGCAAACTTTACAGTTTAAAATAAAAGAAATGTATCCTGTCACTCTTCTGGAGGCCAGATGTCCAAATCAAGGTGCCAGCAGAGCCATCTTCTTCTCTGAAAAGGCTCTGGGGAAGAGTATGTTCCATATCTGTCTCTCAGCTTCTGGTGTTGCTAAGCAATCCTTGGCATTTCTTGAGGTATAGACGCATCGCTTCAGTCCTCTGCCTCTGTCTTACCTAGTGTTCTCCCTGTGTATCTATCTTTCTGTTTTCTTTCCTGTGTGTCTATCTACCTGTTTTTTCTTCTCTTTTTATAAGGACACCAGTGTGATGAGGGCTGACCCTACTAACCTCATCTTAACTTGATTACAAAGTTACATCTGCAAATTACATCTGCAAAGACTGTATTTCTAAATAAGGCCACTTTCACAGGTATGGGAGTTTGGGCTGAACATATTTTTTGAGGAGCATGATTCATTCCATAACTGAGATGGAAGTTCTCAATAAATGCTAAAAATTTAGGGCAGGGGATTGTAAATAATCAGGTCAAGTTCAAAGTGAGTCAACCAATGGAGAGACAGGTAGAACGGATGTATAGAGGAAAGCAGAGAGAGAATAATCCCTGAAAGACTGAGAGGGTGGTCTCCCCTACACCCCTTCCCTTTAATATGGTTTGGGTGTTTGGCTCCTCCAAACATCAGGTTGAAATTTGATCCCCAGCATTGAATGTGGGACCTGGTGGATCTGCCACCAGTGTCTTGGTGCTCTTCCCACAATGTGTGAGTTCTCTCAGGAGGGAGCCAATTGTTTTTGTTTTGTTTTGTTTTGTTTGAGACAGGGTCTCACTCTGTTACCTGGGCTAAAAGAGCCAATGAAATCCGAACACTGAGTGGTGTCATCATAGCCCAGTGTAACCTCATACTCCTGGATTCAGGGGATCCCCCTGGGAGAAATAGCTGGAATTACAGGCATGTGCCCCATCACCTAGCTAATTTTTCTATTTTTTGTAGGTACAAGGTCTCTCTGTACTGCTCAGGCTGGTCTCCAGCAGCCTCCAGTGATCGTCCTGCTGAGGCCTTCCAAAGCGCTGAGATTGTGCTAGCCACCGCAGCTGGCCCCAGTGCTGATTGCTTATAGGAGCCTGGCACCTCCCCTCTCTTGCTCCTTCTCTCCCTGCGTGATATACCTGCTCCCCTTCACTTTCCACCTTGATTGGAAGCTCCCTAAGGCCCTTGCCAGAAGCAAAAGCTGGGACAATGCTTCTTTTTTATTTATTTTTATTTTTTTGAGACAAAGTCTCACTCAGTTGCCCCGGGTAGAGTAACCAGGAGTCACAGCTCACAGCAACCTCAAACTCTGGGGCTCAAGAGATGCCTCTGCCTCCCGAGTAGCTGGGACTACAGGAGCCCATTACTATGCTCAGCTAGGTTTTCTATTTTTAGTAGAAACTATTTTTCTATTTTTAGTAGAGTAGTAGAACTCCTGAGCTCAGACCCTCCCCCCACTTCAGCCTCCCTGAGTGCCAGGATCACAGGCATGAGCCACCGTGCCCAGCCTGGCACAATGCTTCTTGTACAGCCTGCAGAACCGTGATCTAAATAAACCTCTTTTCTTTATAAATTACCCAGCCTCAGATACTCCTCTGTAGCAACACAAAAGGGATCAACACACCCTTCTTTATTTTTGTTCACCTGGAAGACTTCCCTTTCTATACCGTAAAACCATCAGCACCTTGACCAGAAGAGTGATTTTTTCAGAGTCACTGGAATCGTAATGATTCCTGGAGACATGCTTGAAAAAAATGATAAATACAAAGGAAATGTAATAAAATTCTCCATGAAGAAAACTTTAGCCCATAAAAAGCTATTGTTTGATAAATATTCTGTTTCTACTTTTATTTATTTAATTTTTTTTGAGACGGAGTCTCACTCTGTGTCTTGGGTGGAGTGCCGCAGAGACCTAGCTCACAGAAACCTGAAATTCTTAGACTTAACTGATTTCCTTCTCTTAGCTCCCAGAGTCGCTGCAACTGCAGGTACCTGCCACAATGCCCTGCTAGTTTTTCTGTTTTTAGCAGAGACAGGTCTTCTCTGGCTCAGGCTGTTCTCAAACTCCTGAGCTCAGGCGATCCACCTGCCTTGGCCTCCCAGAGTACGAGGATTATAGGCGTGAACCACAGTGCCTGGCCTGTTTCTACCTTTTAAGGTCAAAATATTTATTAAAATGGAAATAATAGGAGTTTGTTTTATTTTACAATGTTCTCTGTGGCAAAATTAAAACTGTCAATGCTATGTCTAGAACCAGAAATATTAAAAGTTTAAAAATTCAAAATGTCTGATCAAAATTTCTAAATGTCTGATAACTGCCAGCCTAAAGCTTTGCTGAGTAGAGATGACATTCCTTTTCCTCCCAGAGCATCTATCCTCTCCCCATGTCTCTTTTCATATAAATTTTCACCAGACTGAGAGTGAGGGACTCACGACAAATGTGGATTGTTTGGAAGCCACCACTCTGTGGAGTGGATGCCCAGTACCAAGAGGACACAGCCTCCCAGGCTGTACACAGTTGATCCAGGGATGAGCAACAGTGTTAACCTGAACCAACTAGGTTTCTCTCTCCTGGTATTTTGGTTTGCCTTGCCCAAAAGCATACTCCAAGACAAAGATTTCTGTGCACATAGTTCATCAATGCCAGGTGCCGTGCTCATGCCCGTACTCACACTCCATGGGTAAGTCAGTGGTGCAATGGTAAATATTTAACAATTGGCTCTCCAGAAGAAAAAAAATATTCGCCGCATTTGCCAACTTCCATGGTGTAAATTCTCACACGGTGGCCATTTTCCAGCCATCAGTGTGACCTCACTGAATGCTGAATTGAAACAAGAGGTGCACTTGCGTACCATTATATAATATTTCCACCATACAAACACAATAGATGTAAAAAACTTTAAGAGCAGTTAAAGGAGGCTCAGTGCCTGTGGCTCAATCGGCTAAGACGCCAGCCACCTACACCTAAGGTGGCGGGTTTGAATCCCCAGCCTGGGCCCGCCAAACAACAATGATGGCTGCCACCAAAAAATGGCCGGGCATTGTGGCGGGTGCCTGTGGTCCCAGCTACTTGGGAGGCGGAGGCAGGAGACTCGCTTGAGCCCAGGAGTTGGAGGTTGCTCTGAGCTGTGATGCCATGGCACTCAACCCAGGGGGATAGCTTGAGGCTCCGTCTAAAAAAAAAAAAAAACACCTTCTCACTGTTCTCCTCATTAGTGATCTACTTTGAGATGATAAAATTGTATAACTTAAAGGAACATAAGGTCATCTGAGCTGACCTCATAATTTTGCCTGTGGGTTCCAGAGAGATCATTTGCTAGGGGACTCGCTTAGCTAGTGAGAGAGTGGGAAGTTTCCTGCATCCTAATCCAGGTGGTGGTTTTCTCCAACAGCTTCCCAAATATTTTATGACAGCCCTCATGTCTTCCCTTGTTTTCTCCATGAGTTGCTCTTCTGATGTGGTTTCTGGGATCTGTGTTTCAGCATACTTTTGGATTCTCTTTGGTTTGTCTCTGTTTCTGTTGTTTGTTTTGTTTTTGTTTTCGAGACAGACTCTCACTTTGTCACCCTCAGTAGAGTGCTGTGGAGTTGTAGCTCACAGCAACCTCAAACTTCTGGGCTCAAGCGATCCTCTGGCCTCAGCCTTCTGAATAGTTGGGACTACCAGTGCATGGCACCATGCCCAGCTATTTTTTAAAGATGGGGTCTTGCTCTTGCTTAGGCTGGTCTTGAACTCCTGAGCTCAAGCTCAGCCTCTCAGAGGGCTAGGATTACTGTATTTCTGTTTAATAATGTGGCATTCAGGATGCAACCCTGTACTTCAGGCAGGGTTTGGCCACCACAATTTTACTGTAGTAGAAATTTGGAGAACAATTTTGTTTAAAAGGGAAATGAAATGTCAGTATGTATTGGCACTCATATTGCCATGCACCTTTCTTCTTATGCTTTTCTGGAGCCAGTACAACTTTTTGTTTTTGAGTAAAGCTGTCTAATGTCACCAGTATTAGTATCTTTCAATTTCTAGTTTGAACCCCATCTTTGATCTTACTAAGACCCACATATAAATATCTTCCCCAAAAGATTGTTTTTAGTAACTTGGTGCTATAGAGTTTCGCCTACATACTCCATTCTGATCCACGTCTGTAAGTATCCAGATCTGGGAAGGCAGCAAAGCTATGAGACCCATGAAATTCGTTACACTGTCTTTCAGAGCGTTTAATGACAGCCCACTTTGATCTAGGTCCCAGTGCAGCTGAAATTGGTGTTCGTAGGGTAGAAATGCTCTTCTTTGGCTTTATAACTGATTGTTATTCCAAGGTGAGGGGATCTGAGCCGTTTTTTAGAAAGCACATGCAGGGAGTGGACTGTGATCAGTGTTAGCCTCTGGCTATACATTTTCTTTGAAGATGTACCCAATTTTGCCATCTGTGTCATGGTCCTATAATGACCAACCCCTAAGTAATGTACCGACAAAATGAAATTTGACGGAGAATGATGTAGGAGGTGCCCCTAACTCAGTGTCGTGTCAGTGCCCCATCAGTCATTGCTTACAAGACAGATTGGTATATTTTACTTCCAGATAGATCACTTGAGCCATTTTCTGCCTTTATTTAATTTACCAAGTAAATAGGTGGGAAATAAGGGTTGTGTGTACCTTGAAACACTCTCAGTTCTTTAATTTGATGGGATTAGATGGATTTTCTCCCCTCTATCTCTTCTCTATGTGGAAGCCATAATGACTGGAGGAGGAGGAGGAGGAGGAGAAGAAAATGACTGTTGTTTCAGGCCACTCCTCTGCTCAGGCTCCTCCAGTGACTTCCTGTCTAACCCGGAGTGAAAGCCTGCGTGATTTGGCCTCTAGTCCTGCCCCTGCCCACCCCCCTGCCCTTGTCCTCTTATTCTCCCCTGAGCTAGCTCCCTGTTCCATGCCTTGCAGGTCCTCCGGTGTGCCAAGCATGCTGTCTCAGCTCCCTTGCATTATCCTGGGATGCTCAACTCCCAGGTGTCCTAACTTCTTCCTTCTTCAGAGAGGCCTTCACTGACCACCCTGTATGAAGTAACAGCCTCTTTTCTCTGTCCTCCCTGCACTTGCCTGGTTTTTCTTCCTAGAACTCATTACCAGCTGATTTTTATATGTGTGTTTGTATTTGTTTCAGTAGAAACAAATGAAAGGTGGGGATTTCATCTGTTTTGTTCACTGCTGCATGCCTGATCTGGAACAGGGTCTCATACATAGTAGATGCTCAGTCAATATTTATGGAACAAATAAATGTCATAGGAATTTAAAAATATTTCAAAAGTGAATTTGGAAACAAAATAAGTGTGGTCTTAGCACAGAATTAAGTAGGCATATCAGTGGAATGAAATAAACATCCAGAGACAGATTTTTTACTTTTGTAAGATCTTAGCATATAATAAATTATCACCTGTTAATGGGAATGGATTGGTTATTTTTAGGGAATGGCGAATTTTTTTCCATAAAAAGCAAGATGATAAACATTTCAACTCTGGAAGCCACTGTCACAACTGTGGCACTTGATGTGGAGAAGGGAGCCATGGATATATGTAAATGAATGGGTACCACTAGATTTGACCCATGGGCTGTAGGTTGCCTACCTTGGATTATTAACTTGATAATAGAAACACCATGAAGATAGTGATTTTTGTTTACTTTGTTCACTGATAGATCCTAAGTATGTTGAACATTCTTAGCATGAAACAGACACTCAACAAAATTATTCATTTGAACCGAATCAGTATGACTATTGACAACACTGGCTATTTGGGGCGAAGTGAACTCACATGTAATAGCAATGATTGCAATGAATTTTAGAGATAATGTAAAAAGAAACCCTGAAATAATAAAAATGGATGGGAATGTAAATGAATCTTTATCTGCCTTTGCATGAGAAAGATCTTTTTTAGTAAAAGCAATAGATAAAATTAGCAAAGGAAAATCACAGACATTTCACTGTTTAAAAATTTAATACTTACCATATTTTGCTATGTAAAATTGTAGTCCTATGTATAATGTGCACCTATGTTTTTGGTTCAGACTTTCAGGAAAATACCCCTTGAGGAAGTGGCTGGCTCTCAGCTGGGAGAGACACATCTAGGGAGGGCTAACCCACCTCTGGTAAATGTGCACATCATACCATCCTCCCACATCTGCCCACTCGGTGAAGTCTGCCCCTTCCCTCTCTCCCCAGAGCCCTTCCTTCCCTGACAAGTTGGGGCCAGGGTGGGCAGAAGCTTCTGAGGCTGCTCTGCCTGCAAGTAGCCAGGCAGGTCCCTGGGGCTTGTGCAGGGATTGGGGTCTCCTCCGTGTGGGCAGACCTCAGGCCTCTGGGTCTCCTCCATGTTGGCAGGTCCTCACACTGTATGGCCACTGCCTGTCTCACCAGGCCCATTGCTGCCCCCTCCCTGCCTGTGGCACTCAGAAGAGGCTACTCTGGCCCACTCCCACCATATCGTGGATCCTCTTGGACTGGAACCCTGTGCCCACATGGGAAGTACAGTGGCCCTTGGAGGCCCGCTGGGTGCCCCTGCTCCCAAGTTGTGCATAGCCCTATTTTCCCCTCAAAATTTGGGCAAAAACATGTGCATTATACATGGCAAGTACATAAAAACATTGAAATGGAAAAAGTTACTGTGTATTTTTTAAAAAAGGTAATAACTGTCACATAAAGAAGTTACGTACATTAGGCCAGTTGTGGTGGCTCACGCCTGTAATCCTTGTACTCTGGAGGCCAAGGTGGGTGGATCTCCTGAGATCACAGGTTAAGACCATCCTGAGCTAGAGCAAAACCCCCTCTCTAAAGAAAGCTGGGCATTGTGGCAGGTGTCTGTAGTCCCAGCTATTAGGGAAGATGAAGCAAGAGGATTGGTTGAGCCCAAGAGTCTGAGGTTGCTGTGAGCTATGACACCATAGCACTCTACTAGGGGGTGATAAAGTGAGACTCTGTCTCAAAAATAAATAAAGAAATATCTGAAAGTGGCAGAAAAAAGTTTAAAAAAAAAGAAGTTACGTACATTGCTAAGAAAAATTCTATTAATTTAATAAGAAAATGGGCAAAACTAAGTATTCATGGTTTATAGAAGAGAAAATACAAGTAGTTAATAAATCACTTGAAAAATGTTCAACTGTTAATACTTTTAAAAATAATACAAGCGGCTGGTGGGGGGGAGGGGAGGCGCCTGTGGCTCAAAGGACTAGGGCACCGGCCCCACATACGGGAGGTGGAGGGTTCAAACCCAGCCCTGGTTAAAAACTGCAAAAAAAAAAAAAAATAATAATAATAATGCAAAGGGAAATAAGACCCAGTTTTTAACCATCTAAGTCAGGGGTCCTCAAACTACGGCCCACTGGCCACATGCAGCCTGCTGGGTATTTTTGCCACCCTTGCCTGTCCTGCTTAGCAGCCAACTTGTCCCGGACCTGCAGTCTGCCCTCCTACGGTCTGATGGACAGTGAACTGGCCCCCCCTGTTTAAAAGGTTTGAGGACCCCTGAAATCATAAGATTGAAAAGATAATATTAAATGTTGGTGATGATTTGAGGTATACGTTTATATGACCTCTTGATGAGAATAAAATTTTATGTAGATTTTGGTAATGGATTAAAATAAAACCCCTACCTTTTTAATGTGTCAAGTAATTTATCTTCTAAGAATCTGTCCTTGGGAAGTAATTAGAAATGCCATAAAGAATTTATAGTCAAAGAAGTTCAGTATACTTTTATACTAATATACAAGTAGGAAATATTTTAAATATTTAATATTAGAGAAATGATTAAATAAATTATGTCTATAATTTAGCTGTTAGCATTATTGAAATTATTTTTTGAGAATTTTTAATAATGTGAGAAATACTAATAATTGAGTATGAAGCATAGAAAGGAAGCTATGATTATCCAGGAATGATTTTAATTATGTTAAATGTATATGGCAGAGCAAAAAGATTAGAAGAAAAGATTATAAAATGTTAATCATAGTCTTTTATCTGAATTGTAGGATTACAGATAGTTTTCACTTTCCAATTTACATTTTCCTGGATTTTTTCTGAGTTGCTACAATTAATATATATTGATATTATGGAAATGTTGTCTTTTTCAAAAATGAATTTAGAATTTAAGATAGCCAGTTGAATATGAGTAGATGATTCATGTAAAAGGACATGCAGAAAGCATGTGCTTGAAAGAGTTTTAGCCTTATGAGTAAATAAAGGAATGTAAGTTAAAATACATATGAGATAGGGCAGCCCCTGTGGTTCAAGGGAGTAGGGCGCTGGCCCCATATGCTGGAGGTGGCAGGTTCAAACCCAGCCCACCCAAAAACTGCAAAAAAAAAAAAAAAGAGATAACACCATAGATATTTAAAGGAATATTTTTACATTCCATGAGGAACACTAAAAGGATGGTTGAAATTTGTATGCCTTGTCTATATGATCAAAAGTATGTTACTAGTCCAGAGCTGCCCTGCCCTGTAGGGTAGCCATATGACACATGTGGCTATTGAAATTTAATTTTTCATTTGGATAAATTGAGCTTCTCAGGTGCACTAGCCACGTTGCAAGTGCTTGGTTAGCTCATGTGTCAGATGGCTATGATGTGGACATATCCGATTTTGAAGATTTCCTTAATGGCAGGAAGTCCTGCTGGGCAGTGCTGCTTTATCACGTGATAACTTATTTATAGCACAGTCTGTCATCTTTGAAGAGTAGCAGTCACTTTTAGAGAAGAAGAAAAGGAGAGACATCATATATGAAGAGGAGAAATTCAAAAATAATTGTGTCTAGAAATTTCACTAATATTTTCTTCTTTAGAAAGTCATTTAGAAACCCTAAACTGTGCTCAGCTGCTGCAGGGACGGTGGTGCGCAGGACAGCCTTGTTCCTGATGGACAGGAATGCATATTCTCTAAGTGGAGACAGTTTTTACTTGCTCTTCCCCAGAAACTTTCATGGCTGCTTCTTCCTTCAATTCTTTGTTCAATGTCGCATTGTACAGAGTTGCCACCCAAGCAATTTAAATCAATAGGAATCCTTTTTTTTTTTCTGAGACAGAGCCTCAAGCTGTTGTCCTGGGTAGAGTGCTGTGGCATCACAGCTTACAGCAACCAGGATTACTCCTGGGCTCAAGCAATTCTCCTGCCTCTGTCTCCCAAATAGCTGGGACTGCAGGCACCTATCACAATGCCCAGCTATTTTTTGGTTGCGACCGTCATTGCTGTTTGGCAGGCCTGGGCTGGATTTGAACCCGCCAGCTCAGGTCTATGTGGCTGGTGCCTTAGCAGCTTGAGCCACAGGCACTGAGCCTTTTTTTTTTTTTTTTTTTGAGACAAAGTCTCAAGCTGTCACCCTGGGTAGAGAGTGCCATGGCACTATAACTCACAGCAACCTCCAATTTGGGCTTAAGTGATCCTCTTGCCTCAGTTTTTCTATTTTCAGTAGAGATGGGGGTCTCGCTTTTGCTCAGGTTGGTCCTGAACTTGTGATCTCAAACAATCCACCTGCATTGGCCTCCCAGAGTACAAGGATTACAGGCATGAGCCACCACACCTGACCTTCAATAGTAATCCTTGACCACCCCGCCCTCCTGAAACATTCCCTCAAACACTTGCCCTTCTTTATTTTTCTCTATAGTCGATTATTTTCTCTATTTTTACCACTTCACATGTTATATGTTTATTAATTTGTCTGTTGTGTCTCTTTCTTGATTAGGGACCTTTTTGGGGGGTTTGATTCACTGTTCTCCTAGTCTAATATTTAACTTTAATTTAATAATTTATTTTCTTATGCAATAAGCCATAACATTTGATAAAATATATAGTAAAATTCATCTGGAAATAGAAAAAGACAAATATTTCAAAGATAGATTCTTTTTTTCGTGGAAAAGACTGATGGTAGGCTGTTTTATTTTTCAGGTTATAAAACATGTTACGTATTGAAAATTATTTCATTCTATGGAGTTGGGTTAAAATAATAAAATAAAAAAATCCAGAGATTTTGAGAAAGACTTAATGAGTCATTAGTGACACATTGTAAGACAAACCTCAAGTAACCTAAGAGTGAGGCTAGAAACTACTAGCTAATAAATATTTGGAAGACAGTTGAATGTCAGCATGGAAAAAAAAAACTAATCAGAATCCGTAAGTCAGGTCACCTGCAGCAGCAAATTCCAAATAGTTTAAAGCAGGAGTCCTCAAACTTTTTAAACAGGGGGCCAGTTCACTGTCCCTCAGACTGTTGGAGGGCTGGACTGCAGCCCAGGACGAGTTGGCTGCTAAGCAGGACAGGCAGGAGCGGCAAAAACACCCGGCGGGCCAGATAAATGTCCTAGGAGGACTGCATGTGGCCCGCGGGCTGTAGTTTGAGGATGCCTGGTTTAAAGCAACTGTTTCATGTGGGAGGCAGTAATTTAGCTGCAATCAAATAAGGCCACATTCAAGAAACTTCAATTAGATATACTTAAAAAATGTAAATTATTTGGCAAAAATCTAACTACTATCTATGTACTTAATAATTTCAAAAAATGAAAACTGTTTCATTTTAAACTTAACTAGTTGGCTGAGTGCCATGGTTCACACCTGTAATCCTATCCCTCTGGGAGACCAAGGCAAGAGGATTGCTTGAACTCAGGAGTTCGAGACCAACCAGAGTAAAAGTAGGACCCCAGCTCTATAAAAATAGAAAAAATTAGCCTGGCTTCATAGTATAGGCCTGTAGTCCCAGCTCTTCAGGAGGCTGAGGTAGGAGGATAGCTTAGTCTAGCAATTGGAGGTTGTAGTGAGCCATGATGTAGTCATAGCACTCTAGCCAGGGCTTCAGAGCAAGACTTTGTCTAGAATAAATAAATAAAATAAAGTTAACTGACCTTTTAAGACTTTGTTGTGTCTGCTTTTTGTTGGAAAACATTTGACTGGTTGCAGCGAAGTGAGCCTCTAAATGGGTATTAGTTATTTGTGACATTAAGGTTGTCTTAATTTGGGTTAGGTAGGAGGATATCGATCCTCACCAATAAGTGGTTGAAAAGCAAGAAAGTGTTTTTTGGGGGACATGTTGCCAAAGGCATGGAAATTCTACTGCATTTTCCATATCAGTTGGATCTTCCTTAGCATCAAACAATGACTTTAAAATGTCATCTATGAAGAGCTTAATCAGCTGCATCTGTGGTTCTTTAGGTGCCTTGGGGATATCAACTAGGTGAGGCTGAAATGCTAACTTGAGTGTGATGTCATGATTCTCAAAGTCAGTGGAACTCTCACTTTATTCGCCAATTAATACAGGTGTATTATAGCCGTGTATTCTTCAGATGATCAGCATCTATCATCCTGTTTGTTAGTGACCTTTGCTAACTGGAGAAAATGTTCATCTGAAGTTTCCTTTTGAGGAAGAAGTCTGTTGAAAAAATACAGCTTTCTGATTTTTTTTTTTTTTTGCTGTATATTGTATATAGACTTAGTTTTCCCTTGCCAAAAAAATGTTCAAATTGTTTGATTTGACACGATGTCACACGGAAATACTGCATTCCTAAAGATGTCTTCTTTCAATGACTCATATTGCTGATTTTGTTCTTTATAATACGTAACTATTCTCACAAAGGTAAGATTTTGACTGACACTTGTTCCTATCATAGCCAACACACTTCAGACCGCTAGGAGAGATCCACACTGAATACCTCATCTTTCAATTTCAGCATATTACAAAACTGATGATACCATGTTGCATTTGCACTAATATAGTTAATACTACTTATAACTTGTTGCGAAGTATTGCTTAGAATAGTAGCTAAAGCAATATACTATATACTCTCATATTAATTTGAAAGAAAAAATTAATCAAAAGAAATGAGAGCATCTGTGTCTATTAACACTTTAAAAAAAAATCTGTGTATGAAAACCCTTCATGTTTTCCTGTCATGGAAGGTGCACTGTTTGTACATGCACTCACTAATTTTATTAAATTCAGTCCAGCTTCACACAGCATTCATCTTGAGAGTTGTTGAAAACATATTTTGCCTATGTTCTGCTCACAGAGTGCCCAAAGTCAGTAATTCTTTGTATGTAAGAAAATCTTCTGTTAGGTCCGGAATGAGGTGTAAAACTGGTTTCAAGTCAGTCGTGTCAGTTGATTCATCCAAAGTGATTGCATAATACGTGTTTTCCTTTTGAGGTATTTCATGGAGTTCTGGTAAGTTGAAGGCTAATTCATGCTGCTGATCAGTTATGTTTCTCCTTGAAAGAAGTGGTAGTTTTGTACTTGGAAATGTTATTGGAGTGTAAGCATCCTGCAACTTCGACAATGCATTCTTTTCCAATTTCTACATCACTGCATGGCCTCCCTTTTTTCCAGAGTATATAAACTGCCTTGTAAGTTGCTTCAGTGACATTGTTTCTAAGTCTTGCTGCTGCTTGAAGGAATTGTCTTTGCTTTGGCTTTTCAGCTTTTAATTTCTGCAATATAGCCTTTCGTGCTTCTCCCCCTAGTTAAATTTATTTGTGATCTTTAAGACTTTGTAATGCCGATGACCATTCAATTTCTTTTGTGTTGATATTGCAATACCACAAAGGAAGAAAATCATCTTTAGCAGAAACAAGGTAATTCACAATTCTCATTAAAAAAAAAAAAAAACCTGTCTTTTCCTTCCTTTGGTGACATACATCAAAACACCCGTGTTCTCTTGGTCTTCTTTGGCTATTAACCAGGCAGAACTAAAAAATACTTTAGAGTTGTGCAACTGTTCACAAAGTCCACTTCAAACAGAAATGTAGTACTGTTAGGACCGAAAGCAATGCCACTGAGAGACCACCATGCACACATGGAAAAACCAAGGATTGTTTTTATTTTTGGGGGGCATATGCTTGGGTCACTCCCACTAACAGCATGGTTGCAAGGGAGTGGCCCTGAAGCAATGGCCGGGAAGTTTTTATACATTTCTTTGCAAGGTACCATGGGTTGCGATAAAATGCGAGGGAAGGTAGCTGGGGGAGAAGTTTGTATGTGCTTATCTGTTGGTCATTGGGGAGGCCTGGGGATTCTGACAGGTCAACTGGCCTTCCGTGGTTGGTGTCTTGGCTGGAGTGAACAATGTGTGAACCCCTGAGTGGTTGTTGCCATTTGGGTTGTTTACGGCTTGTGCCTGCTGTGGAATTTCTTGTGGTTCCTGCCCCCCTTCCCTCCTTCCCTTCCTTAGTTCTTTATTCCCTTTTTTATCTACAAAATGGAGTCATTGCTGTCTCTTCAGTTCACCATAGTCAAAAGCTGATAACAGAGTGGCATACTCAATCTCATAAACTCTCACCAACCAGCCTCGTAGAGTAGTGGTACCACTCAGGTGGGGGAAGTTAGAGCTAATCATGAATGCAGCAGCTGTCAGTTTAGCCCTTATGGTTTACTAATGTTGTAATTCTGGTGGTCAATTTGAGAGGATTGTCTCATGGAAATTTACTTTATTCTTTGTACTTTAACTATGTTCATTTTAAAAATAAAATAAAAATATAGAAGACAAAAATATATTAATAGAAATAAAAGGATTTGTTCTCTAAAATTTG